>PVKU01003947.1:70189-161874 GCA_004027475.1 Anoura caudifer
GTTTTTTTTTTTTTTTCCAGTTTTGTGCTACTATAAATACAGCTTTTACAAACTTGTATCAGTTTTCCATTGCTGCCAGAACAAATTATCTCAAGCCTAGTGGCATAGCTCAGAAGTCTGACATGAGTCTCAGTGGGCTAAAAGGAATGCATCAGCAGGGCTGACGTTCCTGTCTAGAGACTCCGCTGCAGAATCCACTTCCTGGCCTTTTCCCCGTCTTCAAAGCCAGCAATGTTGCGTCTCTCTGACCTTTCTTCTGTCTTGGACCACAGCTAGGGAAGATTCCTTGCATTTAAGGACTCACGTGGTTAGATTGAGCCCACCTGGAAGATCCAGAATACTTCCTCATCTGAAAGTCCATGACTTTAATTACTGCAAAGTCACTTTGGCTTTGTGAGGTAACATGTTCGCAAGTGCCAGGGATTAGTGTGTGGGCGTTTAGGCAGGCTGGTTCTGCCGGCGTCCTCATGCTTTGGTTTCTCATGGGTGAAACCTGACAGTCGAATGGCTGGACCACATGGTAGGTATATGTTTAAACTTTAAGGAACAAACTGTTTTCCAAAGCGGTTTAACATTTACATTTCTCACCATCAGTTTAAGAGAGCTCCAGTTGCTTTTCCACAGACTCGCCAACACTTAATATTGCCTATGTTTTTGATTATCATCATTTTAGTTGGAGTGTAGTGGTAGCTCACTGTAGTTTAATTTGAATTTCTCTGGTAACTAATGATTTTGAGCATCTTCTCATGTGCTTGCCATCCATAAACAGGCATACCTCATTTTATTGTGCTTTGCTTAATTGCTGCACAGGTGTTGCGGTTTTTAAAATAGAAGGCAAGACGCCGCCGCAGCAGCAGGGAGGTTCTGCCTCACTTTGTTGGGGCTCTCGCTTTATTCTGGTGATCCGGAACCGAACCGCAGTTCTCCCAGGTATGCTGATGTTTTCTTTGGTGAAATGTCTGTTCAATTTTTGGCCCACTTTTAAAATTATTTGTTTTATTATTGAGTCTTGAGAGTTTTTAAAAAATATTCTGGGCTTATGTCCTTTATCAAAGAAAGCAAATAAACCAATGTTTTCTCTCAGCTTGTGGCTTTTTATTCTTCTTACAGAGTCTTCTGAAAAGCAGATTTAATTTGGCAAATCCAAATTTGTCAATATGTTCTTTTATAGATCTGCTTTTGTTGTTGTACCTAAGAAGTCTTTGCCAAACTCAAGATCACAAAGATTTTCTCTAGTATTTTTTTCTAGAAGTTTTGTAGTTTTCAGAAGTCTATTAAATGGTGGTGGTGATAATAGATATTTTTATATTGCTCCTGATCTTCAGGGTAAAAACTTTCAACATTTAACTATTAATTATGATGTATGCTAGAATTTTGGGGTAAATACCCTTTCTCATATCAAGGAAGTTCCCTTTATATTTCCTGGTTGATTAAAAAAATTTTTTTTCTTTCTACTGATTTTTGATGTTATATGTTGAATGTTATAGAATGCTTTTTCTGCGTCTGTTGAGATGATTACATGTTTTAGTGTTTATTTTTTTGGTCACTGTGATAAACTACATTGATGATGTTCAAATTGTAAATCAACATTTTATTCTTGGATTAAAATAAGTTGTTTGTGATGTATTTTCCTCTTTTAGATGTTGCTAGATTCTATTTGCCTATATTTTTGCTGAGTAAGATTTTTTAAAAAAGACTTTTGAGTTTATGTTTATTAGAGACATTGGCCTATATTTTTTTTCTTATGATGCACTTATTGGGTTTACTATCAAGGCCTCGCTGGTTTTATTTAATGAGCTGGAAAAATGTCAGTGTAGGATTGGTGTTACTTCTTTCTTAAATGTTTGGAAAAGTTAACTGAAAGTTCTCTGGGCCTGGAATTCACTTTATGTGCTTTTAATTATTAATTTAATTTATGAATAGATATAGGCTATTTAGATTTTTCATTTGTTTTTGTGTCAGTTCTGCTAAGTTGTATTTTTAAATTAAAATTTGTCCATTTTGTTGGAATTTTCTTTTTGTATTTTGTGCTTAATTTGCTGTTATTTTTTTAGCCTCTTGAGCAGGATGCTACTAAGACAGTGTTCAGTCTTCATTATTTTCTAGTATGCAAATTGAAACTATAACTTTTCTTCCAAACTCTCTTTAGTTGTATTTTACAAGTTTCAATAATGTTGTATTTTATTATCTTTCATTTCAAATTGTCTTCTGATTTTCATTGAGTTCTTTCTTCGTCCCTGGGTTACTTATATATTTTTTCCACCTGTGTGCCTATCTCTATATTGGGTCAGCCGAAAAGTCTGTTTAGTTTTGTTTCCATGAAATAAAAGACATTTTTCAATTTCACCAATAACCTTATTGATTTGGATGTTTTGAGTAGGTTGGCTCTCTCCCACTACTGGCTTTTAGTTAATAGAGGCCAGGGGTGCTGCTAAACATCTTCCAATGCATAAGACAGCCTCGCGGCAAAGAATGATTTGGCCGAAATGTCAAGTGTACCAAGAAACTTTGTAAACCATTTTTGACATGTTCGATCTGTCACCTTCTCCATACACTGCACAAATCTTTTTTTGAATTTAGTTGCATTTTTCTTTTCTTGAAATAATGAAATATAATACACCAAAAATGTTGTGTCTCTTCTTCCTTCAATATTAAAATGGCTGTATAAAAATTAACCAGTTTTGCTAAGTTTTTTTTTTAATGCACACTGATATCACAGCTGTCACAATACAATCTAACAAAGTTGTTTTGAATGAAGTCGAAGACATGTAAGCACTACTAGAGCCATCGTATGGAAAAAACTAAAACTTTTTGGTTGCCCAATATTTTCTGCTACTCTATAGTCCAGTTGAATAACCTTTACTTTTGATGTAATAATCTGCTGTTAAATGCATCTCTTTAATCCCTGATTTCTAGAATTGCATTTTTTTGTATTAGAAGTTCAATACAAAACAATTCACTGATGAAATTTCCATCTTGTCATACATTGTCTGTAACATATTTATCATAATCATTAAGTTTTGTGTCTGATAATTCAAATATCTGGATCATCTGTGAGTGTTTCTGTTGTCTATTTTTCCTTAGATTGTTAATGCTTTGGTCCTATCTCCTGGCATGCTTCATAACTTTTGGTTAAATGCTGGACCTATATTTGAAAAATTCTAAGGGTCTTGTTGATGTTATGTATCTTCACCGAAGACTGATAGATAGATTGATTGATTGAATGGGCTAGCAATCAGGCTAGGGGCAGATTACTTTGCTTTAATCAGTATTAAGATGGTCAGGACAGTTTTAGGTTTTATGTGGGCTTTCTCCATATGGATGGCTTAAATTCTGCTTTCTCCTTTTGGTGTCAAATTCTGGTGTGTAATAGAGGCCACTCCTCCTTGGTGGGCCCGTATTCCAATTTCACTCTTTGCACTCTACACAACTGGTGAAAGTAATTTTTTAAAAAGGACATTTGAAGCCACTTAGCAGCTATTTTCTGCTTGATTTCCCAGCTTGTTATTCAGGGCTGCTCAGGATTCAGTGAAGTATTTGAAAGCAAAAGCTGCACAGAATTTTAGTCTTATTTCCTGGAGGTTCTCTCTCATTTAGGATGTTGGTTTCTTAAGTCATTACTGCCTTGGTATCCCTGGATTCCAGCTCTTGTCTTCCCAGCATGAGGGACTGCATGTACCGGGTCTTGGCCTGGGACTCCACCTCTGTGCCCCGTGACGTAAGCTGGCAAATGCTCTTACAGGACAGAGCAGCAGAGAAAAATGTTACTTGCTTCAACATGTGTTTCTCATTTCTTCAGGACCTTGGACCCTCAAATCCTCATTACCTTGATTTCTCTCTGTTACTTTAAATAGTTTGTTTTTTCCCTGGTTTTAAATTTTTTGGCATATTGGTTTGATTGAGCAAACTACTTTCTCGTAGTTGGGTTGATGACTAATTCCCTTAATAAGAGTTGTCTGTTCTTACTGCTGGAATTCAGAAGTATCTTTTGGTGTGAGCATTGCCTCCACATCGTGGTTCTCATGCCCAGCAAAAGGCTGATGTGCTGAAGGGGAGCTGGGTTCAGGGGCACACACACACAATGGGGTGCAAGATGCACATTAAGGATCAGCACCTGGTGAGCAAACTGAGGCTCTGAGAAATTGAGTTCTCCAGCGCCACACAGGGTCAGACCCTAACCTTTGGAGGGGTGACTCGAAGCCCAGCGGGTTTTCACTCCTCCCGCTTTGGCACAATTCTAAGCACATTCTGAAGTGCGGTTCGTTTGGCAATGTGTCTGCCACTTTCTGCCTGGCCCATCCCTGCTGCCGTGTGGGTCAGACATCTGCCCTCATGGCCCCAGAGCCCCATGTGGCTGCCTGTCTCTGTCATTCCACACTGAAAGTCCTTGAGGACCAGGTAAGTGCTTGCTCGCTGAAGGGTGCTCTGTGCCTATGAGACAAACCAACACTCCTTGAAGTGAGAAGACAGAAGTTTTTATTCCTAGAGAGGAAGGGCTGCATTTCACAGGGAAGCAAGGTTTTGATGCCCTATGAGTAGTACAAAGAAAAATTAGAATTAAGTCCAGAAAATTACTGACTGTGTTTAAGGACAATAAGCTGGGTTAGACGTGACCTTGAAGATGTCTTTAACCTACCTATAAAAATGACCTCCCGGAAGCAGGAAGGTTACCTGTTGCTCACGCAGCCACCCCTGATAGAACAGCGAAGTTTGGCATTTCCTGGTCTTGTTTGGGTTGGGGGCAGCTGATGGCTTTGAGCTGGCATATGGTGTTTTGACATTTTTCCCCCATGTGAAAATCGCTGGCATTAATTAGGATGATATCCATCACCTTGGCTTTATTAGTTGATGTTTTCCGAGTGCCTAGAATAGTGCCTGGTAGCTTGTAGATGCTCAATGATAACTGTTGAATGAATGAATGAATGAATGAATGAATGAAGTACCATGTTCAAAGTGGCTCAGCTGAGTGTATGGGCCCTAGATCTAGGTATTGGATCTCCCCATTTTACAAATGAGGAAAAATTTCACCCAATTCAGTATACTTTGCTCTGTGGAAGGAAGGACTGTGGACTGGAGCTTGGGAAGGCACACTGCAGGGTCAAGCTGGCTGCCAGTCCCTTGAGGGACAGACACTCTGCAGAGAGGAACAGGCTTGCCTGTGCTTTGCTGGGAAAGGAGAAATTGTTGAGGAAGCCACACCCTCATTATTGTGGCCCACACCTCCTCCTGGGAAGGGGTTCTGAAAAAAATGACAGGAGGCAGGATTTTGCTGCAGGCTGACTGCTAAGGAGCCTGTTTCTGGCTGCAAGTGCCTGGTAGCCCTTTGCATTCACTTCGCACAAAGCCCTCCCAAGCCTTTCCTAATGGGAGGTGTTATCTCCACTTTCCAGACCCAGAAGCCCGTCCAGAGAGGAAGCTGGGCCTTGCCACCCCCATGCCTCCTCCCACCTTGGCCGGCAGAGGGTGAGTTGGTGGTGGTGGCACAGACATGATCCTGGTCTTCTGCTTCCAAAGCCGAGCTTTATCTCCCAGACCCTGCTGCCTCTTGGAGCCTTCTGGAGAGGATTGCGCTCAGAAATGAGCATCATTCCAAACTTAGGAGCCTGGGCTGGAAGGGCCCGTGTGACTTTCCCACCCCGGCTTCCAGCCACCACCATTCCTCATGTCTTCCCCTCACAGGGCTTCCCGCCTGCCAGGGAACCTGTGAGCGAGTGACTTGCTTCTGTGCATTCCTGCAGGCCTTTGCCCACACCCCAAGTTTTCCTTTGCTCCTTACTTTATTGTCCACCTGGAATTATTTAAATGGAAGTATATAGATCATGGACATAAGTACGTGGGTTGGGGGTTTACACTCACATGTTTGGTGTATAATATTTGTCATCTGTATAGCCTCTTGGTTCATATTCATTCATTCACTTCTTGATCCACCCTTAAACCTACGTGGCATGTAGCTCCTCCTATATGCCAAGCACTCTGCCAGGTCTGAAGGACTCCTGCTCTTAATAGATAACTGGGGAGATAGAAATTTGTAAGGATGCACCAAGTCTTTTTCTAGAACACACAAATCTGCAGGACAGGCAAGAATTTGAAGTTGATAAACTTATGCTGCAGAGCAGGCCCATCAGGTGAGCTGCAGGTGCTGGAGTCCCTTCCAGCATCCTTTGTCTGGGTCACGATGGAGGAGGTGGGACTTGTGGTCACCATCTTCTGTGTTCCGTGTGGCTGCCCAGGCGCGGTGAGCTGTCCAAGCCTTCCTCCCCGATCAGGTGCTGGGCATGGGTGCTCCTGCCCTGAGAGTGCCATGGCTGGGCCCTTCAGGGGTGCTTCTTGCCTTTGGTTCTGGGCACTGAGGCTGAGTCTCAGAGTGACAGTGTCCTCTAATTCATAGCAGACACCCCTCCTGTGCAGGTAACCTACCCAGCTAGCGCTGTGGCCAGCGCTGCATCCCCCGGCGGCTGGAACAGCTTCAGCGGGCAGTCTCAGTGTTTCACACCTTCCGGTGCTCCTCCTGCCCACCGCCCTCTCTGCGGGAATGTGTGAGCAGAGTGGATGGAACAGGGGCTTCAAATCAGACAGATTGGTGCCTGAGCCTAGCCCTGCGGCGTGTTGGCTGTGAGATACTGAGTAAATTCACTAATCTCAACTATAAAGTGCAAAAGGAAAACTGTCTCCTTATATTGGTCAGGCATCTCTGGAGAAATAGAACCACTACTACACACACACACACACACACACACACACACACACACACTATATATAATAAAATATAAATATAAAAAATAAAATGTATATATTTTTTAAGGAATTGGCCGACACAATTGTGGGAGTGGGCAAGCCCCAGATCTGTGGGGCAGCGTGTCGGCAGGCTGGACACTCAGGCAGGAGTTGATGTTGCAGCCTTGAGGCAAAATTTCTTCTTTGGGAAACCTCAGATTTTGCTCTTAAGACCTTCGACTGATTAGACAAGAATCGCCACATTTTCCAGGACTGATTTTAGATGTTAACCACGGCTATAAAGTGCCTTCGCAGCAACACCTAAAGGAGTGTTTTATTAAGTAGCTGAGTACTTAGCCAACTGGTGCAGAAGACTGTCACATCCTCCCTAGAAGAGTTATGAGGATTAAGTAAAACGATGTATGCAAAGTGCTAAGTGTAGAAACTGGCACAAGGTAAGTGCTATTCATTGTTGGTTTTATAGCTACTGCTATTACTTTTATTTTCCACTTGCTTTGGTCTGCTGATGATTCAACAGAAGCCCTGTGCTTTGTTCCAAGGTATCTGCTACTCTGACACATCACATACAGAGTGATGTGGCAATGGGAGCCGAATGTGTACTCTGGGAGCTCAGAGACAGGGTGTGCCAAACGTCAGCTCCTGGAGGGCAAGCCTGCGTCTGGTTTACACATAGCTCAGAGTCAGGGCTTACTATAGACAAAGGAATGAATGTACCAGCGCTTAGGAGCACGGCTGTCCAATGCGCATATAATACCAGCCTCGTATGTAATAACATTTTTCTAGTAGTCGTATTAAAAAAAGCCAACAGCAATAGATACTGCTCTGGCCCAGTGGCTTAGTTGGTTGGAGGGTCATCCTGTACACCAAGAGGCTGTGGGTTCAATTCTCCATCAGGGCATATACCTAGGTTGTGGGTTTGATCTCCGGTTGGGGTGTGTACAAGAGGCAACTGATCGATGTTTCTCTCTCTGTCTTTCTTCCTCTCTCTCTAAAAATCAATAAATATATCCTCAGGTGAGGATTAAAAGAAAACAAGATACTAATATCCAAATTTTATTATAAAATGTAATCAATGTAAAAATTATAATTAGACATTTTACATATTTTTTCCATACTAAGTCTTCAAAATCCAGCACAGGTGTTGTACTTATAGCCTATGTTTGTTTGGACCGGCTCCATGTCAAGTAAGTGCTCAGTGGCCACCACACAACTAGTGGCTACTCTCTCGGCTGGCAGAGACTCTGAGGAACGTTTCTGCAAGTTTAGTCCCTGCATAATTGCATCCTGACCCTTAGTGCTCAGTGTGGAGTGGGTGGCACGTTGATAATGGGCCTTACTCTACTGGGGTGTCACACTCACTTTCACCAGGGGCCACACCAGCCTCGAGGTTGCCTTCAAAGGGCCAAATGTAATTTTGGGACTGTATGAATGTAACTGCTCCTTAACTGGGGACAAGGAGCTTGGCGCTGCCGCCAGAGGGAAACAAGGGGCCGGGCTGGATAAAACAAGGCGGAGGGCCGGATTTGGCTCATGGGCCTTGTGTCTGCCACCTGTGCTCTAGAACGAACCCTGAATCTGACTTGCTGGCTTACCCCTGCCTGGTCACAGATGGGGTTTGACTAGTTCTTGACAAGGCGCAGCAGGAAGCAGAATTGTGAGCAAGACTTTACAACATTTCATAACAATTTGATAGTAATGTTACATCCATTGAATTTAATAATAAAAAATTAGGGGTCGTATTATGTGTTTTTAATTTAATTTTTCTAGTAATGTACTTGTATTTTATAAGACTAAAAGAGTGGAGATGGATAAAAACGGGTCATTTAGCAGAGCTAGTTTGCGAAGCGCTGCTGTGGGTGGCTCGGGCAGTCTCTAGGGTGGGCGTCCATGTGTTTAACAAGCCTCTTGGTGTTTCTTGGGCAAGTCTGAATCCTCTGAAATTAGGCCCCAATCCCCCAAAAGTATAGAGCTCATTTAATTTTTATCTTATTCCCCAAATTCCTGTGTGTCTAAAGATGGCCTCAGGCTGGGAGGGTTTTCATAACTGGGGCAGCTGTGCACACTCAGTCCCCGCCCCAGTGCCCGTGTGAGCCCTGTGCTGCTCTGGTGCCTGCACAGGCCAGAACACGAGTTCCACATGGCCCTGCTTCTTCTCGGGACCCTTGGTGAGTCCTCTAGAATCCTGGGATTTTGAAGATTTTCTCTGATCCTTCACACAGAATATGACTTTCAATCTCCATCTCTTGGAACAGACAGGCAATCTGGTTTTGGCTTTTTTTTTTTTTTTTTAAAGGGAAAAAAAATCTCTAGACCCAAAGGAACTCTATTTTTTTCTTGTCCTCACTCAAAGCTTTTATAGAACATCTTGAGCTTTCAAAGGCAGTGCGTGTATTGATTTTTTTGTCCCTGACCCCCAGGGTTCACTGCTGCTGCGTTTTGGGCTGAGGCTCCCTATAGAAATCCCAGTGGCCTCAGCTCGGGAAGTCTTGGTGATTGGACAATATTGGAAGCAGTTTCCTTATATAACTCATCACAGATGTCCTTTGTAATTTGTCATCTTCTCTTTCTGCGAGGCTCTCCTCACAGGATCGTTCTGGTGTGGCTCGAAACTTTTAAATTGGCCTTTGGGCTAGAATTTCTGCAGGGAAATGGAGGTCTTTCCTTTTGCTCTGCCACAGTTTCCGGTGGAGTTGCTTTAGGTTCCAGCGTCCATACCACCAGCCCCATCCTCACTCAGAGATAGATTTGTCTTTTCCCACAGGATCTCAATACGCTGCTGTATCAGTTTGCTTGGGCGGCCATACCAAAATACCACAGACAGGGTGGTGTAAACAATAGAAACTTATTTCTCATGGTTCTGGAGGCTGGATGTCCAAGATCAAGGTGTTGGCAGGGCTGGTTTCTCCTGAGGCCCCTCTCCTTGGCTTGCAGGCAAGCTGCCTTCTGACTATGTCTCCATGGCTTTTCCTCTGTGCACATGCATTCCGGTGTCACTTCTTATAAAGACCTCCGTCCCATTGGATTAGTGCCCCTGTTCTGCCACCTACTAGCTGTGCGATCTTGGGCAAACTATTCAACCTCTCTGTGACTCAGCTTCCTCTTCTGTAAAATGGAGCTAATAATAGCACCTGCTTTATGGGGTGGTTGTCAGGATTAAATGAGATAAAGGATGTTAAGTACTTAGTATGTGGGGGGGCTCTGCCCACAGGTTCCCCCCTGCCCCCCGCCACAGATGAGAATAAGTCTACCAAGACAGGATCTGCTTGGGGAGGAAAGGTGGCCGATCTCTCAAAGGAGAAGGGCCAAGAACCTTTTCCTCAATGGGCTTTTATTGGGTTGTTTTGCACAGGAATACAGGCTCATTAACCATTGTCAGGCAGTAAGGATCAAACAATAGATAACATACAAAGAACTCTGAGTGCCTATTTTGAGTCAGGGTCAGATAGCTAAAGAGCAATAAAACTTTGAGGAACAAACTCACTTCTTGCTTGGACCCTTATCATTTAATTGAGAGCATTCTAAACAAAGCAGGTTTCACAGGGTTTTACATATTCTTTCTTAGGCCTGATCACCCTAGGGAACCCTCCCTTTCCAGCACAGGGTGGTACCCACCACCAGCATTGTTTCAGGTTTAAGGCATTGTCTCAGGCTTAAGTCAAGTAGGGTAAGCAAGGCAGCCAAGAGATTAGGAGACTTCTTGCAGACAGAATGAGGACTTAGGCTATGTCATAGCTGAGAGTCCATCACCCCCTTTTGCTGTAGCCCCCCAAGTCCTTATCTGGGGCCTCCACATGATCACGCCTGTCTTAGGTCATTCCCCCCTGGGGAATCTTACCCGTCATTGGCTAACCAATCAAGCATTGGGGGCTAGTTATGGATGAAGTAAAAGGAGCAAAAGTGGCTCCCCTGCCAGGGAGATAAACCTTGTCTCCCTAGTGGCTTATGGTCTGAAGGTCGCTCACTCAGCCTTAGCCATGGGGGGGGGGGCGTTACAGCTCCTGAAACCAGGCAGGGTGGTTCCCAACATTAGTATAGCACCTGGAATACAGGCAAAGCTCCACACACGTGCTCTTACTGTGGTCACTTTCTTATCCCAACAGCCAGCCAGTCCTTGGGAGTTTCCTGGTTTATCACTGGTTCTTCTCAAACCTAGCAGGTTCAAAGACAGTAGCAATAACTGAACTTACAGACATTGATTTGGGGATAATCGTGAAAACTGCCTTACTGATTCACCCCCCAGTGAGCACTGTCAGGTGGAATTAAAGCCCCATGCCTGCCATCAGTGCTCTACCTAATTCAGGTGCATCTTTAAAATAATCCAAGTAGAACGCTCTTACTCTCACTGGCCTCAGTCCCACCTATTCTTGTGCCCATACCCTCTTCTGAATTGTTCTTCTCTTTCTCTCGATTTATCTAAACTTGACCCATCCCGAGAGGCCAATCAAGGTCCATCTTAAAGTACGTGCCGTGGTGTTTAGCCCTTAACAGTTCCCTTGCAATAGGGAATTACATTTTACCCTCATTTTATGGAACTCAGAGAACATATCTCTGTGCCGAGCACGTAGCAAATGCTTCAGAAATATCTCCTGGTTAACTGGTTGTTGATTACAACCGTTAGGTGAACTGGGGCCACGTATATTGGAGAAAATACTCCATTCTCAAAAGAGCGCTCAGCCCAGGTCGAGCCTGACCATGAGTTCCGATTCTTCTAGTGGAGTGGCGGTGCCCTGAATTCAGAACAAAGAGGGGAGGAGGGGGCACTGGACATATTTTCAGATTTCTCACTAATTCAGTAGCACAACTAAATATAGTGGTATTTCGCATTATGAAATAGGCCCATTTTAGAGTCATCTTAAGTAAACCTGTACCTTGAAGCTTCCCCATTTTATGTGGGTCACCTGGATTCTCAGTGAATATGAGAGAAGGAACCAAATAGGTTTGAGCAAAGACTCCTGTTGGATTTTACTTCCTCGGTGTCCTCGAGCTCCACCTGTGGCTGAAGGACAGAATTTAGTCTGCAAGCCCATTTGACAGGAGGAGGGCACAGAACAGGGCGTCCTTTTTCTGTGTCCTCAGCCGCTGCTGACTTCAGCTGCCTAGTCTCCCCTGGGTTCCCATACGGCAGGTGTGCACGAGTCACCCACGGCCCCTGAGCCGACACTGACCTTCCATCTTTAAAGCCTGTTGTTCTCTTAGGTGGGACTTTAAAGCATGTTGGGTTCTCTTAGGCGAGTCCGGCCGTCTCCACGTTCCTGTGGGCAAACCAGGGGCTAGTTTGTCCCTAAAGTGCTTCTTATCCCCACCAGCCTGTGATGTTTGAAGATGCAGGATGGATTTCCCCGAGTCTGTCTCTAAGGTGAGCCAGGTAAACCAGAGGTAGGGCAAGAATCCAGACTCTGAAGGGACCACTGTCCTTCACTGGACCAGCCCCTAACATCCCCCTCAGACAGCCTGCCTCTCCAGCTGGGGTGGGGCTGGCTGCGCTTCGAGAAGGGGAGGCTTAGAGATGAACAAGGCTCTTTAAAACACCGGGGCTGACGGTGTGCTAACCACTCAAAAGCCAACAGAACAGCTGCGATGTATGATAAAAATCACTTGAAAAGTTCATTGATTTTGCAGCAAAACTGCAAGTACTTCGCTTTATAATAATTGTTCCCTCATGCTCTCGAGTCTTATGCTTGAGCTACAAGGGCGTTGGGGTCAGGGTGGCTTTCAGCAAACAGGCCTGGGAAGACAATGGCGCATGGCTGAAGAGACACTTTAATCATGAGCTAATTTACAAACCAAAGCAAACAGAGTCGGGTTTTGTCTAAGATTATTAGAAGATGTTAATTCTGTGCTTAAATTATTTCTCTCCTTTCCTCTGAGCTCATGTCTAGAAAGAAAAAAAAAAAACAACCATCAACCCAATCTCGCCCCCCAATTCTTATCTTAATTAAAATTTGTGACTTGGCATACACACATGGGTGTGGGGGGGGGGGTCACTTTTTCCCCCTTTTTTTCTGTTTTCTCTGGAAACAAGGTACTTGTTATTCAAATTTTTATTGCTTCTTGGTGGGAGCTCCTAGCACCCGGATAGAATGGCTGGTGGCTGTTTCTCCATTTTTTTTTTTTCCCCTCTGGGTTGAGGGAGGCACTGAAAGGACTTGGTGCAGAATGGTTCCTCATGGGTTGTCCTCCACCCAGAAGATTGCAGCGGTGGCCAGTGGATTTTCCTTTCTTCCTTGCAGGGCAAGCTCTGCCCCTGCTCTGCCCCTGCCTTGCCCTGCCCCCAGGCTGGCTGGACCCCATGATCAGTATTCAAAAGTACACAAGCAAACAGACCCCAAACTGGAATAACTGTCAATTGTCTGCATGACTGGTGGGCTAATCCAACATTCATTTCTACTCGGCTTTGCAGTGCCTCGTGCCGTTTGTCCAGGCCCGATTTACCTTGCTGCTTCCGCTTTGTGCAGGCAAATAGCTTCTGCATTTCCAACTTGCCCACGGATTGCTGGTGAGGACTGCGCTCCAGTAACATCCTGGGGTGGAAGGGAAATCTGTCTGGGGAGGAAAATCTGACAGAGGTGACCCCCATAGAGCGTCACTGAGCTGGCTGTCCTGCCATTGCTCCGTCTCGTGGCCATTTTTTCTAGCTTTTTATTTTTCATCCATTCAAAGCATCTAGGTAGACTACAGTATCTGGACTCATTTCTATTCTCTGATGGTAAGAAGAGACAGTTTACAGATTGATTCATTTATTCAACAAATAGTTATGACATCTCTCCTGCGTGCCAGGCACTGTGTTAGAGGCTGGGGACACAACACTGAAGTCACCAGGGAGCTGATGGAGCTTACACAACGTGTGAGAAAGATACTCGTGTCCACAGACAACTATCACTGAGTGGGATGAGGGCTGTGATGGCACAGGAGCGGGTGCTGTGCGATCACCTGGTGGGGCTACCTGACGAAGACTTCTTGGGGAAATGAGAAAGACTTTGAAGAAGAGGAGAAATCTTACCTGAGACCTGAAAGGCAGCAGGAGCTGTTCGGAGATGGGGAGTGAAGGTGGGAATTAGGGGTGTTCTGGGCAGAGGGAGCACCCTGTGCTAAGGGCCAGCAAAGGGGAGTGCCAGGTGGGGAGCTGAGGACCTGCAGGGAGTTCGGACTGGTTGCAGCGGAGTTATGGGCTGGAGGGAGGGGGGAGAGGCTGGTGATCCAGGGGAGCAATGGAGGGGGTGGTCATGAAGTCTCTGGTGGAAGTGGTAAGGACTTTGAATTGCTTTACTTTGCTGGATGCCCAGCCTGAGGGAGATCGTCGCCAGTGCCCAGGGCTGGCCAGGTAATCAGACGCCACTTCAAGGGGCTCTGAAACTTTTTGTCTAATATTTACTTTTAGAAGATAAAGAGAAACTGACTTTCTGTGAATAAAAATTGTATATCTCTTTCCTTCTGTTCAAAATAAGGAGTGAATTTCTCCCCCACTCAAATGTGACACAATTTAATGTGTTTAGGCTATTTTTTTTCTCTATCTAATACAAATACCTGGGTGTGTTCATTGTGCACAGGCATAGCTCACACAGATGTGCTTACACAATCTCGTTAAAATTATTTTAAAAATTTTGGGGGGCCTTCATGGAGAGAGAAAGCATTCTGCTTTCCTGAGTTCTTTTTTCTCTTTTCCCTGTCTTGCCTTTATTATTATTATTATTATTATGTGTCATTTTCGGAATGAAACAACTTTTTGCAAGGCTTAATAAGAGGCTTCAGATTAGATAAGACGGAACACTTGTATCACAGTGTTTGGACTTGTTTCTGCCCTCTGATGGAAAGGAGAGGCCACTCCACCCTAAAGAGCTGACTCTCAAACTTCCTGCAGAGCTGGGTGATTTCCCAGGCCTGCCCTCTGGCTAGTCTCGGGTTGGCGGTGTGATCTAGTCTTCAGTGAGCAAATCCCAGGTAACTATTAGGAATACTCTGCAGTGCTATGTCATCAGCTCATACGGGACACCGTCCACTTTGGCTGAATCGGGACCATTTAGTGTCTTGTCATGATATAAGGTGCTCATGGGAACCCGAGTTAGCAGGCACCCCACGTTTGATATACATGAGAGATGTTTCAGGGTGTCTTACAAACTGGCACCCCAGTGAGCTTCCAGGTCGTTCAGCCCCATGGTCAGGTTTTGTCTGACTCCTGAGTGGACACTGGGGTGAGGGGAGTAGGAAGAGGCAGAGGGAGATGGGTGGGTGACCTAGGAGAGGGCTTGTGGTGGTCACAACTAGGAAAGTCCCAGTGGGAATAGAGAGAACAAATCAGAAACACTAAAAAGCAGGCTTGACAGAAGTTGGTGATTGGTTTTGGAGAATGAGAGAAACATTAAGGTCAGTTCCTGGATCTCTTGTTTGAGCCACAAGGGTGGAGAGCGATGCCAGCTGCTAAGGCAGGAGACACAGGGGCAGACGCAGGGGAAAGAGTTCGGCCTGGGCACGTGGAGCTTCAGGTGCCTGTGGCCTGTTCAGCCTGAGGTGTCCAAGAAGCAGCTGGGTGAAAGGGCGCTGGCTCAGGAGCCCTGTTCGGGTAAGAAATGCGACATTTGGATATCACTCGTGCAGAGAAGGAAGTCCTGGAATTAGATAAAAATCGTGCAGGGACAGTGGAGAGTGTGTAGGGGACAGGACAGAACCCCGAGAAAAGGCTTTAAGGAACAATCCAAGGACTAGGGAGCTATAAAAGATATTAAGGAGAAGATAATTAAAGCAGTTCTAAGAAGCAATTCTGAATCTTTGTCTCATTATGTCTAAAAATTATATTTAGGCTTCATTATTTTATTCATTTATCTTTACCATGAAATATGTCAGACATTCAGAGGTGGAGATTAGCCCTGGCCGATGGGGCTCGGTTGGTTGGGTGTCGTCCTGTGGACTGAAAGGTCATGGATTCACTTCTCTGTCAGGGCACAGGCCTGGGTTGCGGGCTTGGTACTGGTCAGGGCACGTGTTGCAGGCTTATTATGTATGGATGTTTCTGACATCAATGTATCTCTTCCTCTCTCCCTCCCTCTCTCTCTCAAGAAAAATCAATAAGCATGTTCTCAGGTGAGGATTGAAAAAAAAAAAAAAAGAGGTGTAGACCAGAATAATGTAACAAAATCCATGACCCCCCCCACTGCTTGAGCACAGTTGAAGATTCTCTGAGCAGCCCCTCCGAGCACTCCCCCCACCCTCAGGGCTAACCTAGTCTGGAATACCCGTTGTCCTTACACTCTTATGACAGCTCATGGTGTCAACATTAAAAGGGAAATAATCCTCTTCCATTACCACTGGGACACTGTCCTCAAATTCCAAAGGAATGAGCCACTCATCCATTCGCTGTCTCTCAGCTCCGAATGCAGACCTCTTTGCCCAGCTTTGTGGTGCTGCAGTTAAATGCTTTCTTCAATAGCTGGTACAATATTGCCCTTGCCCGTAGAGGGTGCCGAGAGGACACTGCAGCAGGCAGGGCCTCTCTTCCTGGTTCTGGTATGCTGCTTCCTTCTTACTCCTGCCCTGAAGCCAGTGACTTGCAGGCCATGGGTGGTACCCACCCTGTGGTAAGCTTCACTGGCACCCGGGTCGGAGGCTTCCCACGAGTCTCACTGGGGCCATCTCTGTACCCAGCAGAGTTTTGTGCCCTCCAGCCTCAGTGTACCCCAGCCTCTCCACCATCCGGTGAACTACAGCCAGTCCTCCCCAGCAATGTCTGCCCCTCCACCTTGGGGCGGGTCACTTCCTTAGGTGCTCTGCCTGGGACCTAGAAGCGGGGACTGCTCCTCATGCCTGCCAAGCCTTCATTCAGAGTTCTCTTTATCCCTTAGTAACCAACTCCCATCACCACTAATAATCCTTACAGTGGACTTTCCTTGTTCAAACTACTGTGCAGCTCTGTCTCCTCACTGAGTCCTCCTGGTGACAGTAAGTGGAAGCGAGAACACTCACTTGGGGACACAGACTCTGACTTTGCACCTTTCTTAGTGGCAAGACATTGAAAATTCATTTCATCCTTACAAATTTAAATTCTTGTCCAAAAACTGGGGGTGGGATACCTTCTCTGCCTTCTGCCGGGGCTGTTCCAAGGCCTGCGCTGCATAATGGTTGTGACTTACCGAGGGGTGGGATACAGGATACACATTCAGTCCAATTCCAAGTAGAGAAAATAGAAGGGCTGGGGGAGAATTTAAAAAATGAAGCAGAAAAGTATTGGGGGGCAAGACTATGGTTGGCATTTATGGCTTCATGTCACCCGAAGCCTTCTCTCCCTGTCCCTCCTATAAACAGGGAGCTTGAAAAGAACAAACTAAGTTCTTTCCTTTAATGGTCTTAGCGGTCTAGAGAGCGATGACTTTGTATTAGACTCCTTGGAGCTGGGTAGCTGAGAGGGCTTGGTACCAAGGCAACCTAGGACCTGAGAATAAATCCCCTACAGGGAACTTTTAATTAAGCTAAAATTCAGGATAAACTGATACAATTGCAGTAAGGATCAGAGAGAAAGATACTAAATTATACCTTAGGACTTTTTAATATTTTTTTTGGCTTTAAATCAATCATCTATTTTTTTGGAGCTGTGTTATATTTTAATGTATCAAATTTTATTTTTTCATCAAAAGAGAACATGTTGAAGCCTTATTGTTCAGAATGTCTTTATGGCCTGGCACCTAGTGGCCAAATATCTAAATTGCAGGTTTAGGTGGTTTTTTAGGAAGCTGGCAAAGCAAGCTGCAGGTTATAACTTTAGTAACCATAATTGAGAGGTTATTGGCTATGGTTAGAAACCAAATAGCTGAGGTTTTCCTGAGAAAGTCTTGTTTTTGTGCAGTTTTATTCTTTTTCGATTAGCACAATTTGTTAAGTGCACAACAAAAAAGTAATTTGATTTGCCATCTATTAAGGGTATTCATGTAAATAAATTTGTCACGTGTCCTGAAATTTTTTGGCCAGAGAACATGGTCTCTGCAGGTGGGCCTGGCAGAAGGGCTCAGACAAGGCTATTCCTTTTGTGGTCTCTTCCTCTCCTTGGTCCTTAATTTACTTACCTGTAAAATAAGAGGGGTTGATTTGTTCAGTGACTTCGCTTTTTTTTTTTTTTTTTTAAACTGTGACCCATAGTGGAAATTACTTTTACATCACATTGTCTCTCTCTGTTCCTCTCTTGTCTCTGTCTCTGTTACATACACATCTAATAAATTTTCATGAAACAGTGATTAGCCTTACTAAATGCAATACACTTGGTTCCATGCCACCCCACCCACCCACCCACCCACTCTGCTCCATTCTGTGACATTCATAACAAAACTTAAAAAATGGTGGGTTGAGAGCCACTAATTTCACCTACAAATAGGTCCTGGCCCAGAGTCTGAAATGCACTGAATAAAATCTCTAGCAAACAATCTATGTCTATGAGACTCTTTGCAACTTGATGATAAAATCTCCTCACACTGGGCCCCTTACCACTGATACCACCTGCTTCAGCCCCAGCAGGCATCTGCCATCAGCAAATTCACAGCCAGTGAGAACCAAGTCTGAATATAGACGAGGTGCCCATCTCTTCTGGTACGCGGCATTTGGAATTAGTTTGTGTGCAGACCTTGGCACCTACTGTGCCTCCCCGACAGGGTGTCTTCTTGCTGGGTGTCTGCCTCAGTGTCTGGTGCCTGGGGGTCTGGCATCCTGTTTAGCTAAGGAGGGTCGACCCTACCTGCCTCCTGTGTGCAGGCCCCTGGCTGTGTTCTAGACAAACCTCCCAGGAAGCAGAATGATACACCTGTTTGGCAATTGTATGTATTAGATTCTGATGTCTATTCTGAACATACATCTCCATTCATCACCTTTCTCTGGGTGTTCTGATGCTGACTGCTGGCCTCCCTGACTAGGCCCACAGTTCCCTCTGCTATCTGGTGCCCAGAGATCCCAATAGAACTCATGCTGTGGCTGGGTGGGTCAGGGGGCGCTGAACCCACGAAAGTGTGCATTTTCATGATTCACAGATACACAGGGTAATGAGTAATTTAGCTTCCAATTTACCTACTAAAATTTCTCTGAAGCAGTTGCTCTTCTGTAAATAATCACTAAAGTATACTGTGACAATTTACCCTCAAGAATCATAAAATAATTCCACTTAAAAATGCCCCCCTTTGTAACATTAAAACATATTTTCCCTTCTCTACCTACCCCTTGTCCTCATAACTCAGCTGTTTTATAAGAACACAAATTTGTATTAGTTTCTCACACTGAGTGCAAATCTCTTTTTCGCCCAAGGAAGTATGTTAGCACATTTTGGGGGACTTGCATTTCATCTCTAACTGCTCTAGGGATAGAACAAGTTGCAGAATATGCCAAGGAAAATCTGAGCTGGAGCTCAGGGAGAGCTTGTTGACAGAGGGAGCTTGCGGAATGTTTTCTTTAAAATAATAGTAATTATAATAAAAGGGGGCAGGGGGGTTGTCCTCATCTGTGGGGGCCGAAGGGGGAGAGTTAAATGACTTCTCAAGGTCTGATCCAGCCCCAAGATTCCGGCTGTGATTGTTCTGTTTGTTCCAGCTGTGTGTTTTCCATCCAAGCCTTTGCCTCCCAGAGCCCTGGGCTCTGAGTGAGAAACCTCCAGCTCTCCACCACCCTGGGCAATGCAGGACCTTGGCCAGCTGGCCGGCTGGTGCTCTGGGGATTCCAGAACAGCACTGGTGGGCTACTCTGATTCGCTTTGACTGTTGGGCTTCCAGGGAAGCCCGTGGGTGTGTGGAGCTGATGAACCCTTTCAGGGGTCTCCTGCCTCCATTTGTTAACTCATTAGGGGCTTCTCGGTCATCTTCTGGTACTGAGCAGATTCTGCCCTTCACATTGTCATCTGCATTTCACTGGTTCTGCATGGCTGACTGGACAGCTCAGTTCTGCAACCAACCATCTCATCAGAGTTTGGCCTAATGACTGAGTTCCCAGGTTTGGCTCAGTGTAACTAGTCCCCCATTATCTCTGGGGGTACAGTCCAATAACCTGAGTGGACGCCTGAAACAATGGACAGTACTGAACCCTGAATATATTATATTTTCCCTGTATATACACACCCTTTCACTGAAAGGGAGCACTTTATGGCTTCTCTTTGCCATCTCTGAGTGGCCAGCATCACTACTGTTGTGCTTTGGGGCTGTTAGTGAAATAAGGGTCCCTCGAGCATGAGCACTGTGATACGGTGACAGCTGATCAGGTCACCCACAGAGCCACAAGTGACTGGCTGGCAGGGAGCATATACACTGTGGGTACCACGGATAGTGGGAGAACAAGGCACAGTTTAAAACCTGTTTATTTATGCAATTTCTCATTTAACATTTTGGTTGACCATGAGTAACTGCAACCATGGAAAGTGAAATCGCAAATAAGGGCTGGGGACCACTCCGCAAAGTGAAGCAGCAGGTGAGTACTCTAGATATATCAATAAATGGTTTGCGGTAGGGTGACTTTAATGTACTATCAGTGTGTCTGCTGCAAGGAACAATTAGACCAACAACTTACTTTCTGGGTTTGAATATGTTTTAATACAATCAACTCTTGAATAGGATGAGACCTATGTGAGTCCCCAAATTCATAACTATGACAATATTTGCAGGACTCTTTCCTGGCTTTCTCCAGAACCACATTCTTGTGGCTTTCCAACTTTTGTAAATATTTTATCTCTTAATTTGAGGAGATTTTTTAATAACATTTTTATAACAGTATCACCTGAAACTACTTTACAGATTGCTTTTATTTGTATTTATGTATACATATGTCTATTTAGAGACCATATATTATATATATATTTTGGTGTAGAAGCAGGCCACTACTGAATTAAACTTTTAAAATGGAAATTTATTGTGACATTGGTTAATAGGATCATATAGATTTCGGGTGTACATTTCTGATACATGATTAGTATATTGCATTGGGTGTCCACCACTCAAAGTCAAATCATCATCTGTCACCAAATAAATTAAACTTTTAAATTCATTTCTAATTTTTTTCTAGTAAAGTGCATCACTTTGCTTTTCAGTTTTAGTTGTTCATAAACTCCTGAAAGATACTTGAGTTCATTCTTGTTAAACGTTCAAACCGTGCAGACAAAGCTGAAGTTCCCGGGACTATCACTGCAGACTCACCCTTTTCACTGGGCGGGGCGGGGGAATGTTATGGATGTGGGTCGCGCCATCTGAGTCCCTTTCTAGACTGCTATTAGAATGCCACAGACTCTGGAGCCATCTGCTTGGATTTGGGTTCCAGTCCTGTCACACACTGAGTGACTTGGGCAAGTGACTTAACTCTGTGTCTCAGTTTTCTCTCCTATAAAAATGGGGACACTAGCACCTATGTCGTAGCACTTTTATACAGTCAAAAGAGTTCGTTTGTGCAAAGCTCTGGCAACAATGTCTGGCAGAGTAAACTGACAGAAAGTGTTATATGTACATATACGTACCCTAGAAAATTATAACGTGTGATATACATGGTGTCACATTGTGTATACATTTCTCTTCCTTTTTAAAAACTCTTTCCCTGTTAGCACACTTAAGTATATGGTCACCCCATTGCTTTTTTAACCGTTGTGTAGTTTTTCACTGTATGTACACAGCAAAGTGTATTTCGCCATCCCCTATTGATGGGTATTCAGTTACTTTCAACTCACTGCCATTGCTGACGAAGCTGCAGTGACTGCCCTTGTATACGTCTCCTTGCGGGTGCGCACGGAGTTACTGTGTTTCTCTAGGACGGACGCTGAGACGCGGGATTACTGGTGGTGGTGGTGGTGGTCTGTGTGCATGCTTGCTAGTTTAGATACTGTTTGTATTCCTGCTCTCCAATGCCTTTTATCTCCACCCCCACATTTACCTTATTCCTTCTTGCACAGCTGTGCCTTTATTGGGACCACTGTTGGCCCGAAGAACTTCCCTTAAATGCTGGTGGTGAATTTGCTTTCGTCACCATCGGCTTATTTGAGAACATTTCTTTTTGCCTTCAGTTTTTCTTAATTAAAATTCTTGTTTTGAGATCTTCATGGATTCATGAGTTGTAAGAAACAGCGCAGCAGGACCCTGTGTAGGCTACATACATTCAATTTCCCCCACAGTAAGCTTCTGGTCAGCTGTCTCCAAAAGCTGGAGATGCTGTCCAGGGCCCATCCCCTTCGGCTGGACCAGCACCAGAGCACCTGCCCTGCAGCAGACGACTTCTGAAACTTCCTTGCCTCCCAGGAAAGCTGGAGATGCTGACCAGGCCCCGCCCACCTTGGCTGGACCAGCACCAGAGCACCTGCCCTGCAGCAGATGACTTCTGAAACCTCCTTACCTCCCAGGGCTTCTTCTGGGAGGTCTTTTGAAGTCTCACTCTCAGGAGTTGGCCATATGCTCTCGAGGTGAATTTTATGCAGATTTTGGGGGCTCTTTTTTTCCCAGTTTCTTCTTTTTTTAAAACTCTGCTCCTGAGATTTCAGTCACTGTGGCGACCGTTAATGTTACTCTTTCCTCTATCCAGTGACCTAGAAAAGATGAAGTCGAGAGATAACAGGAAGCTGGATTATGTTGGTCGTTATGAGACTTTTAAGCCACCATAGGCCACTGTAGTCACCGATAACATGAATAATCAACATTATAAATTGGTATCGATTTTGGGGGGCATCTATTGAAAGAATTACATTGATTTTTCATTCAATATGTTAGTGCAATATGTAACATTAATAGATATTTTAAGCATGAGCCGCTTGTATACTTATAGGATAAAATTATCTTGATTATGATTCATTATTGTTTTTAATATGCTGCTAATAAGCACTTATTTAGTACTTTTGCATGTCTGTTCCCAGGTGATATTAGCTTAGAGTTTTGTTTTCCTGTGTTGGACTTGTCTATTTTGGTTATCAGAGTAACGCTGGCTTTATAAAATGAGTTTAGTAGCTTTCCGTCATTTTCCATGCTATGCAGCATTTGGTATAAATTGGTTATTTCCTGTTCTTTGAATGGTAGAATTTTTTTAAATGCTATTGGCTCATTGATGTTTATATTTCTTCTTGAGGCTGTTATAATTTACAGTTTCCTACAAAATCATTATTTTTAATCTATTTCAAATTTATTGGCTTAAAATTGTATGTATACTTCTCTTAATGATTAAAAAAAGCCATACTTAAATATCCTTCTCTATTTACTTGTAGCTTTCCTTCTTTTCCTGACCAGACTTGGCCAGTATAATTTTCTTTTTGTTCTTTTCAAAGACTTGGCTCTTAATTTTATTGATCAATGCTTTTAAAAGATATGTCTTTCATTAGTTTCTGGATTTTTTCATTCTTTCTGCTTTATCTGGTTTATTTCTATTTCACTTTCTAGATTTTTAATTAGTTATTAATGATTTTATTATCTATCAAATGTATGAAGGCCATGAAGTTTCTTACAATTTAGGGTATGTGCCATTGATTTTGGTATATCATATTCCATTTGTTGTTCATTTCTAAATAGTTTATTGTTTGCACATTATTTCTCCTTTAATCAAATAACTTTTATAACGTGTGTAAATTTCCTGCTGCACATTTGGGGGTAGAGGGGTGCTGTAGTGGATGCGTGGTGTGCTGCTGAGTTCTTCCTTTAGGACCAAGACATCCATCCCCCCCGGTGCAGGAAACGTTGGTTGCTAGTGGGTCGCAGCCCAGTCCTTCAGCCAAACAGAGCTGCGCTCCCACCGTCCCACCCCTGCTTGGGTCCCAGGGCAGCTCACATCCACTGACAGGCTGATAAGGGACACAAAGGCCTGGACTTCTTGCCTCAGTTTGATACAGCTTTAATGGGCGATCTCAGTTCTAGAAGTTTCTGTAGGATTGGCTGAGGCCTGTGTTACTACTGCAGTGCTCTTCAACTTCTCCCTCTGCGCAGTCCTCCTTCCCTCACTGTCCCACAGGTGTTGCTCCCGAGGGTGCTGTCGAACACCCCCCTGCATGCGGGCGCCCAAGTCTGTTTCCTGGGGAACCCAATCTCTGACAGAGCTGCTTTTAGTTGTCATTTCTAATGTAATTCACGTGAATGTGCATTTTTGTTTCTTGTGCACACGTGTGAAAGTTCCTGTACCTGGAAGTGGAATCACAGGGTTAAAGGGAATATGACCTTCCACTTGGCCAGGTGTTGCTGACCAGTTCTGAGCTGGCCCCTCTGTCAGTGTGCCGTCCCATGAGTGGGGTACCCACAGCCTTGCTGCCACTTTGTATTCATTGTAGTTCTCCTAGGTCACTCTATCTGTGCCTCTCACAGAGGTTATAGGCAGCTAAAAAATTTGACTAGTGAATCTCCAGCTTTTAATGGGTCAATTCTACATGTTCACTTTTATGATTAATACCATGTTAATGAAAGAGAGATAGTAGACTTAAGAGTTCAAACTAAAGAAGTGCAGGGGTCAGGAAACCTGGATGTGAATCCCTGTATGGCCCAGGATCAGCTCTATGGCCCAGAGTCTACCACTCACCCTCACCGGGCCTCACTTTCCTCATCTGTTAAGTGTGGAAGTTGGACTTAGAGAATCTCCTGGGCCTGGCCCACTCCGACAGCAGATGGCTCCCAGGGTTCAGTCCCTACCTGTCCTTCTTCCATCCTCACCCCACCACTGCCTACACTGAAGTCAGACCTGAGGGACCATCTTTTCTCTTCTTAGGAGAAGGAAAATCTTTTGCTTTTCATGATGATCTGGAATTGGAGTGGGGAATTGGAGTGGGGAAGACCAGATGGATTTCTTCCATTCCTTTGCTAGGTCACCCCCCGCCCCCACACCCTCAGCCTCCACATATCTCAAATGCTGACTGACTTTCCACTTACTGGGCCAGAGGCAGTGTTCTTGAGATATTTCACAAAATAAGTAGCAAAGACATAGTCCCTTAAAAGCTGATGATTTAGATGGATCAATATTTATTGAAAAACTATTTTTGATGCTATTTTGATAACTGTGGGAATAAAATCTGAAGGAGACCTGTCTCTCCCCTCAGAGCACCTGGTCTGGAGGGATGCTCCAGCCCCACAGGTGTGTGCCGTGTGCTCCAGGTGTGGCTGGAATGGAGGCTCATGAGACCTCGCTGAGCAGACGGAGTTTGAGGTGGTGCCAGACAATGGGAAAGGGGAGGAGGGCACCAGCCACTGTGATCTATTCTGCTTCTGGTCGTGCATGTTGCGTGCTTCTTCCTGTGGAAAAATGAGTAGAAGCTGAAGTCGCAATCAGCTTTTCAGGTGCTCTGAGGCCCTTGGAGTCCGCTCCAGGCGTGGCCTGCTGACACTGCCTCAGATCACATGTGTCCGCAACGCTGCTTTTCCAGTCCAGTCTGGACCGTCCTCCTGAGATCTGGGGATAGAGATGAGAGCATAAGGAGGAGGCTGCTGAAGGGGCTCTGGTTTTCTCTAACAGGCAGGCCATTGGTTTCCTATGAGAAGGTGACCAGCCAGCCATGAAAATAAAAAAAATGACCACATGTCCTGCCTGTCTGCAGACCGGAAGAAGCCAGTCCATGAATTCCATAGAAAGCACACCCAAGAACCTTAAGGAAATACGTCAAAACCTACCTACTTTTTTTTACTAGTGTCTTTTAGACTTTTGCTTTTATTTTTGCGTGTGTGAGTGTGAAACTCCACATTGGCAGCAGAATCGATCTCCTCTGGACAGATGTGTGTGCGCCCAGAGCCGACTGATAAAGGGGCAGGAGGAGGAAGTGGAGATAACTGGGAATTGATGAAGAAACATATGGAAGGAATCAATACAAGTTATGCCAACCGAATTGGAATTTCAGTGACCAAGCAATGTTTTAACAAAATGGCTGGTCAGTTTTCATCTCTGATGGAAATGTCATCCAAGAGTTCCCCTTCTGGGAAGAGTGCCACCAACAATTATAGAAAATTGACTTTGTACCTGAATTCCCAAATGAGAGGGAACAATTCCAGGCACCTGAATTCTCAAACAAATACAAAAA
This sequence comes from Anoura caudifer, assembly GCA_004027475.1. NCBI lineage: Eukaryota > Metazoa > Chordata > Mammalia > Chiroptera > Phyllostomidae > Anoura > Anoura caudifer. The sequence goes on from PVKU01003947.1 coordinate 95,886, forward strand.
TACTCAGATGAAATGATCTGGAATGATATATCAGCAAATTATGTTCTTTGGAGCAATGTATCAACACGTGTGAGACGCGACCCAAGTGGAGTCGCCAGTCTGGATGGGGTGCGTAAGGGAAGACTTACTGAAGATGGATTGTACATTGTTTTAGGCATATGAAGACATAGATTGGGGTTGGGGACAGGGGTAAATTCAGGTGGTGGTTTCAGATTATGGAGAACCCAGCTGACAATCTCTCCATCTACCTGCATTCCCAGCACCACAACCCAGAGGTTGAAGGAAGAGAGAATTTATTCCAGGTTATTCTTCTCTGGAGCCCAAGTCCCAGTGAGCTGGCGAACAAAGCCTCTTGGTGTCCTCTTTAACATTTGTTTCCCCAAAGGTTTATATTTCATTCCCAGCATTAACATATCAATGCCACCAATATGCATACATTTTCATTAAATTGCTTTCAGTTGGAATAGCTAACGTGCCCTTGTAATGCCATTAAATGAGAACAATTATGAAGAAAGAGAACACTATTTGCTCTCCCTTTCAGGACCTCGAACTAGATTACCTTGTTCCCCTAGCAGGTGAAAGTCCTTTTGCCCAACTTGTTAAACATGGACAAATTGCTTCTATTTCAGGCTATTTTGGAAACCTTTCCCTTCTGTTACCTACCCCACTCATTTGTATTTGAGGTGTAATGTTAACTTCTGATCATAGGCACTAAATGAGGGTAACGGTATCACCAGTAATAGAACATGGCAGATAACCCAAAAGACATTTTTATTTGGACTTGAAACCTACATATTATACCTACCTATGAATAGGAGGATGTTTGACTTTCCAGAAATTTATTTCAAACCAAATTAGGAAACCAAACTGTTCCGACTCCACGCTCTTGGTGGTAAGAGGCTATGCCCAATTCTTATTTCTGCCAACCTGCCCAATGATTTCCACCCTGCAGCTCCCTTCAAGCTGTGGAAACGCAGGAAGGACTCTCAGATTCACTGACATTTTATTCTCAGCCCAGCCTGCGCTGAAGCAGGGAAGGAGTTAAACAGGCCAATGTCAACAGGTTTCCAGAAGTCAACAGTCTTGAGAAATCAACAGAACTGTGGTTAATACAAATTTACAAATTAATCCATAAAGAGCTTATGTCTGAGGTTCCCACAGAGCACCGTTCCAGATATAGAAGGAGCAACCCAGATCAATACATTGAGTTTATTATGCAGCAGCAGAAACTCTGATTGTCCTAGTGGTTATAAGATAAAAAGCAAACAAGCAAACGCCTTATTGTGCCTGGAGAGACTTAAATGATGTAGCCAGTGCCTATCTCTCTTCCTCTTCTGCTCCTGTCTGCCCCTGCTGACCCTGTGCCGGCCTCACCAGTCTTCTCCTGTCCTGAACTTGTGAAGCTTTCTTGCCTGAAGACCTTTGTACACTTGGGTTCTGCTGCCTCCCCTTGGTTTCCCTATCTCTCCTCACAGGGCAACACCTTCTCTTTGTTTAGTCTTCAGCTCAAGTAGCCCCACCTTGGAGGGAACTTGCCAGCCTCCTGTCCTCAAATACATCTGCTTTTGTGATTTTCTGTCTCTATAACCCCTCCCTTTTGGGTCCATTTGTTTCTTTTTGTCTCTGTTTTTCACTAGAATGTAAGTGTCCTGTGGGTGGGGACTGTCTTGTTCAACGCTGCACTTCCAGTTCCGGGCCCAGAGCCTGGCTCACCCAGATGCACGATCCTCAGTCAAGCTGAATGTGATCCGATATGAAAGAGCTCACAGCCTAGTGCTGAGCGGTAGTCAATCTGAAAACAGTGCTTACTGTCAGTTATTTCAAAACTTACTGTCATCTCAATCTTTTAAAATAGCATGACCTATTTTAAGAATTTAAAAAATTGTAAATTTTGTTGTAGAAAGTTTCAAATCTTGCTTCATTTATATTTCCACCCATTATTCTCTTCCCACTATTGGGTTATTTTGAAGCAAATTGTAGACATCATATGAGGGCCAGGGGTGAGGTAAGTGAGGAGTGTAGGGTACAGCATTGTAGGGGACCTTGTCTCAGGCACTACCCCTGCCTTTGCATGACCTGCCCCCAGCCCCGGTCCTGCATCACACCATTTTGCTAGTAAGTATTTCAGTGTGCATGTGTCTGTATAAGACAAAAACCCTTTAATTAAACACACACACACACACACATAGCTACATTACCACTGTCACACTTGAAAATAACAATTCTTTTTTTAAAATATTTTTTAAAATTTATTTATCTTTAGAGGGGAAGGGAAGGAGAGAGGGAGAGAAACATCAATGCGTGGTTGCCTCTTGTGCGTCCCCTGCCGGGAACTGGCCCGCAACCCAGGCATGTGCCCTGACTGGGAATCGAACTATGATCTTTTGGTTCACAGGCCCACGCTCAATCCGCTGAGTCACACCAACCAGGGCAAAAGTAACAATTCTTAATATCATCAAATGCCGAGTCTGCATTAGAATTTCCCTGATGATTTCCCACTATTTTCTAAGCTGGTCTGTTTGAAGGAGAACCCAAACCATGTCCACACTTGGTTAATGCAGCTCAAAGAAAGTCTCTTTCAATCCATTGGTTTCCCTATTTCTCTTTTTGTGATTTTGAAAAAATTTCCTTATGATTTATAGATTAAAAAAAATAGGGAACCTGACCTAAAGTTTCTACATTCTTAATTTTGCTAGATGCTTCTGTGTGTGAGATCATCACACACGTTCTTCTGCCTCCGGTATGTCCTGTAAACTGGCAATTAAATTTAGCAGCTTGATCAGTGTCTTAGTTCTGGGTGCTAAAGAGAGTATGTAGACTGGGAAGCTTATGGACATCAGAAACTCATTTCTCACAGTCCTGGAGACAGGAAGTAGGAGATCAGGAAGCTAGCTTGGTCGGGTTCTGGTGAAGGCTGCCTCCGCCTACTGCATACTGCTGACCTCTTGTTTCATCCTTACATGAGAGTTAGAGCTAGCTAGCTCTCTGGCCTCTTCTTATAGGGGCACTAATCCCATCCATGAGAGCCCCACCCTCATTATCTAATTACCTCTGAAAGGCTCCGCCTCCAAACAACGTCATGCTGGGGATTAGGGCTTCAACACATGAATTTGTTGTGGGGTGCAGGGGTGGGGCACAAGCATTCAGTCCAATGCGACAAGATTCAATGTTTTTGCAAGGATACTTCCTAGATGATGTCCTGAACCTCCAGCCAGAGGCAACGTCACGTCTGGTCATCTTTCTTCTTGTAATGTCAGGAACCATTGAAGGTCATTGCCTGGTCTCATTACTTATTAGAGTTGCAAAATGGAGATAGTCAAATTTTGCTCTATTTGTCAGCTGGAATACATCTACAAAGAGGAGCTCATCAACTACTTGTTTACTTTGAGGGACATATGTACAGAAAAGGCAGATAAATGCTTGATTCTTTTCTTCTGTACTGGTTTTCAGGGTGAGGAGCGGATTTTCTTTTTTTCTATAGAGGTGACCAATGAGATATTGTTGTTGTTTTGTATCATTAGGAAATCATGGATTTATAATGTATTTAGTGCATTTCAATAAAGTTGTTTCAACTTTTTGCAGTTGGACCTCCTTTAAGTTGGCGCCTGAGTCCTTTTGATAAGACCTGGTAGCCTTGCTGGTTGCCCGATAGGACTGGGTATTCTAAGCTCATCTTGTATTCTTTCTTACCCCAGACCCAGAATCCGCCATTCCACCAAGGACCCCAGATTTCTTTTAGTGGAAAGTTATATTGAAGAACCATAATCTGAATGTAGAAGGATTTCAATCCAGAATTCCAAATGTCTACTTGTATTACTGATACATGTGCTTGCTAAAGGAACACAGGTAACGACCTTGTTAGCCCAAGCAAAGCAGCAGGAGGGAAGCCAGTCAAGGCAGAGGCCGGTGGACAGAGGGATGAGGAGAAGGAAGGCCTCTGTTCCGATTCTTCCCACCTCATCCTCCTACCTTTCCTACCCTGTCGTCACCTATTCCAGCCCTCCGAGCATCATGAGGAGCCAAATGGTTCCTTTCTCTAAATGGGAAATTGCTCCTGGCCTATCAGATCCAGTTGGAGTAGGAATGGAGTTGGGTGTAGAAAATTGATTAAAGGATCACTGAGAGGAAATTACCATTTTTCCTTTTAAAAAACAAAGCATTCTTTTCTACTTATAGTCTTCTGTCTCTGTTTTTCTTTTGTACTGGGGACAGTATTGTTTTGTGTTTGATACCAAAAAAGGAACGCAAAAGTTTGATGCCAAGTGTAAGACAGCAGAGATTTGTGGCGATAATGAGGGTCACACTAGATTTTCTCAGGACTCCTCAGGGGACAAGAAATGGAAGCCACAGGGATAGTTTTCATGTAGACCTGGAGTGGGAGATGGGGTTTCTGATGGACCCAGAAGACCCTGGGGCTCTAACATGCCCTCTGCCCTGTGTCTGCACAGCCGCAGCTGGCAGCTCGCTGGGATGTCATCACCCTTGGGGTCAGGAGCAGTACTTCAGATGGACAGAAAAGGGCCGCCTCTTCAAGCTGCCTGGAATTGTTTTTATTGTTACTGTTTCGGGGAAAAGTCCTAATAGCGTTTCTGAGACTTGAATGGCTGCTTCCCTTATTGTTACCCGATTATTTCTTAGTTGATGTTTTTTTTTTTTTTTCCAGGATGCTTTTCCACCAAACTTATTGTTCAGGGGGAGACACAATTGAAATCAATTGCTAATTACATTTGCTTCTAAATTAATAAATCACAACTATTCAGATCATATCAGTCTGAATAATTTCTATTATGGTGAACATAATTGTTAGATTCAGCATTTAATGAACCATATTGTTAGGTAAAATTCTTATGACAATTGAGACTAATAGAATATATTAACCTTTATTTGTCCGGCTTGACCTCACGTTGGACCATGTTACTATGAAAGCACTTGGAAGAGTTTCCTCATTAAGTAGCTGCTGTGACTGCTGGCCTTCTGTTGGAGCCTGGGAGGCTTTGGGACATTAGTGATGTCTGAGGTTGGCCAGTGGGCGTCCTACAACCAGTTCTTAGGGCATTTGGTTCTGTGTGCGCATGCCTTTATGAGATGCAGACTGAGCTGGGAAGCCCCCATCACGTGCCAGCACCTGTTTGGAGCACTTGTCCATTAGCTGCTCTGGGGTTTGGGGCCCCAGGGTGGGTATGTAGTGGGGTGTCTATAGAAGAAATAAACATTGTTCCTTTCTTAGGGGAACACGCAGTCTAATGGAAACAAACAAACAGAAGAGCTTTATGAGAAAGTATAAAGGACTCCCATTCCAGAGAAATCTAGGTATATTTAACTGGAAATAGTTTTGTTGGACCTACATCAAGATAGGACTCTAAAGTTCTGTGGTCTTTTCTTAGTGAGTATATCAGAATTTATATATCCTCTTGAATGTTATCTCCTCAAAACTATCAGCATGGCAATTGGGATACCTCTCCTGGTGAACTCTGCTTTGGGAGATGTCTTTGGAGTTTTAAGTGCCTGGGATGGAGCATCTGCTCAGCTTTTGTAACTAGGAGAATAACCCTAGTTCACAGAACCAAGAAATATTGAGTGGCATTGCAGGTACAGGTGAAGGCCAACCTCCCTCATCTGCCTGTGACGCCCATTGGTGCCTGCCAATGGCGATAGCTGGAGGCACCTGATCTCTCATTGATTATCGACACACAGCTCCGCACTTCGGGCAGAACCCTCCATCACCGAACAGTACCAGGGGCCTTGTTCATTAACCATAAAACTGGCTTTGGTTTTGCAATAACCATAAAATTGGTCACAATGAACTGCAGAGGTCCCATCCCCTCACCCTCGTCCCTGGCTTCCCTTTTTTGCCCTTGAAGGGAGCGTGGGGTGAGTGGGAGGGTGTGTCTAGGACGTCATTGTGTAGCAGGGACTGTCGAAGTCACTGCAGGTTGGCACCCAGCCTTGCTTCTTTGTTGCTTGTTTTGCTAAAAGTGGTGGACCCTCTCATAAGGGACACGTGGTTGGGATTATTGCTTTTGCCTTCAGCAGTTTCCAAGAGGAATACTGGATGCCTGGGAGAAAAGAGGAGGCGAAGACCTGTCCCTGGGAGGTACATTCTCCCATGCCCACCTCTGCCAGTCTAGGGGTATGTGCACAAGCTCACTTATGACCAAGAGGTACCACTTAGGGCTTTTAGTCATTGGTTCTATTTGACCATTTCGACTGTGGTCTAAAAAATTGAAATCTTCTCAAACTGATTGGGATGAATGTAGGGTAATTTTTGTAACGGATGTAGGAGAGTTCTAAGGAACTAAGTAAAATTTAGCAGAAAGGAGTGGGAAGGGAATTTGAGGCATCGGACTGGATCTGCCTGAGTGGAGAGGGAGAAACTGACCGCAGGCGTGTCCTGAGATTCCCAGGCAGCCGACACCCAGCGTGAGCAGAGACCCAGGCTGCTCTCTCCCCTTCCTCTCCTATTCCCAATTCTTCCCAGCAGCCTGTCCCCAGGCCTCTGACTAATTTTAGCCCAACTATTACTGGGCTTGGGGTAGATGGAGCAACTGCTCCCATCCATCTGCCTGTGGGTGCTTGGTGGAAGTCAGCCATACAGGGCTCTCCTTGGCCAGGGCCCAGTCCCACACGGAGCTGAGCTTGGAGACAGCCTGCAGAAGGGACCTGGAGCTTGTGGCGCACAGGTTCCCTAATCCCTTTCCGAAGATGGCTTCTGAGAGTGGACACAAGGCTATTTCATACGGTAATTATGGGAGTGAGAGAAGGAAGGGGTTTGGGGGAAGCTCTTCCTGAAAATAGCATGCAGCTTTGAGTAGGACGTTTTCCCAGCTGCTTTTCAAGGCCATCAGAAATGGCATATGGAAATGGTGAAACAAGGTATAATTTATCACGCAGGCTGAAGGGGACCTTTCCCGGATGTTGTAGGTATTTCTGTTTGGATGCGGAAATATTTGGTTTTGAAATTATTAAACAGCATCCTTATCTTCTTGGTGATTTTGTCCTTTTGGTAATCTGAGCAGAGTGCGTATGTATTTGTGTCTGCAAATTACTTTGGAAAATGCATATTATTTACTTGTTCTGAAGAGGCTCTTAGGCTCTGTTGTCTAAATAGGAAATTTGGATCTAATAAAATGGGACTATTATGGACTCCCAGACAAATAATAACAGAGGCTAATACCTTTAAAAATTCAAAAAAAAATTTTTTAAAAAAGGTCATTTTGGTTAGATACCAGGACAAAATTCAGTGTGAACCTCTACAACTCATTTCTTTCTTTCCTCAGTTTCTCCCTTTTCATAGAGTCGAGGCAAAACCCTGGATGCCAGAGAAAGTGTCTTCCTGGGCTCTGAGAAACCACTGAGGTCTCCAGCCTCCTCAGCAAGAAGTCTCCTGTGACTGGGGCCCCTGGAAGCAACTGGATGTGGTCCGGGCATCGATTCTGATGTGTTTGCCTTGGCAGAGGGGGGTGGACACTTTGTTGGATGGGAACCTCCGGGAGGCACAGGTCCAAGCCAGCTTGGGTGAACCTCTCCCCTCTTTCCTGGGGAGCCTGCAAGGCAGCCACGTGGTGCCTTGGAGTTGTAGAGCGCTTCTGCCAGGGTGCCAAATTCCACCCCTCTTAAACTTTGGACCCATTTTTCAAATACAGTCACTGGTCTTTCTGGAGGTCCAGAACCTTGACTTTCTTTGCTCATCTCCCCTTTCAAAGGCATTAACTAAGAGGGGCTTTGGGACTCTTGCTCCCGGCATATACCCATCTATTTTTCTTCCTTAGAGCTCCTATTATATTGAAACTCCTCCAACTCGGTTAGGTACCATGCCTGGCTGTTCTTTTCTCTGACTGAGTTTTATCATCTGTAAAATTAGCAGAGGCTGGCTTTCCTTTTCCCAGTGTATCTTAGGTGGAGTGTCAGTGGATAGAGTACGCACTGGTCAAACCGCCTCTCCCTCAGGCCTTTGGTAGTCCCCAGGGACATGAAGGTCCAGGGTTCCACAGGCCGCTGCATCCCCAAGATTGGATGATTGGTAACTCTGTCCAGCTCTAGCGCTGGGAGGTTTTAGGTATTTCATGGGCAGATGACCATCTCAGGCCTCCGGTGTTGGAAAAAGGAGGGCGAAGCCATTGGCTTTTGCTCCTCTACTGATTTGACTTCTTCAGACAGAAAGGTTTTAAAACTTGGGGTCTCCTGAGTGAGCTGTTAGAACACACTTGGGAGGGACCTCCTCCCCCGTGGCATGTTCCCAGATGGACTGGGGTTTCCCAGGGCAACGCTCACCATGTTTCCCCATGGAAGAGCCCAATGCCTTGCATCTGTGGAGCACAGTGGTGGGTGGGTTTGTGTGACTGCTCTGAGTTGAGGGGTGTCAGGAGCTGAAAGACAGGCCCCAGGGAAACACCCAGCAAAGGGGCTGGCCTCACTTTCGGGAAACTTCCCCAGTCGTCAGTCTCAGGCATCCTTCCTGGAGGATAGGAAAGGTCAGCATGCACTGTGCAGGTCTTGGTTGGGCTTGGCCTCTTCTGCTGCCCCTCAGAGCCCATGCCACCCCTCCCCCCGGTCACATGACAGACTGGCTGCTTTTTCTGGAGCCTTGGTTTCTTAAACAGTGATGGATCAAAGAGCAGATCTGTCCCACACAGGTAGTCTTTGCCATCTTAATATTTGTTAAGCTTTTTGATTTACTGGAGAGTTAAAGTCACGTCAGGTCACAAAATTGCACATTAGATCTGCTTCATGAAACACTCTGAGTGAACCATTTAACTCATTTATTTCACCATCTTTAAACCAATGTAGTAGAAGAATTGTACCTCCCCTTTATAAATCTTCCCATTTGTTTCTGGCTCAGGTACACGGGAAGGTGCGGACCTCAGGCCGTTCTGGGGTTTTACGTGTGGCCGTGGAAACTGACATGCTCTGCTTATGACAGTGAGCAAACCCAGCTCACCTATGTTAAATTAGCCAGAGAAAAATTTCATCTAGGTAGCCTGAGGCACTTGCTGGTAGGACTTCCCTTTGACATTTGAGACTCGCCAATTCCTTACCCTCCTCTCTCTGACCGGCACATGTGCTCTTTTCCCAACTGCCTCATTCACTCCAGAGAGCCAAGTCAATTTGAGGGGAAGTGAGGCCAGCAAAGGATTCACAGAGTCATTGCTGGGTGCTCTGCCAGAGAGGGTGTGGAGGCTGTGATTCGTGACTTCACCTAGATTAGGTCCAGGAGGACCCAGGGTGGGACATCGCTCCATTCAGTTCAGTCCCTTATTCCTCCTCAGAAGGGAATTTTCAAAGATCCAATTGCTCTGGGTGCCTTGGCGGCACCACAGGAACTGTGGTGAGGCCCGGCCCTGAGGTAACACCTGAGGGTTGTGCTGAGCCCTCCGTGTGGCCGAGACTGGCACCTGACTCCTTCCCAATGTCCTCCAGTGTCCGGACAGGACACCAGGCTTTTGTATTTCTGGTTTCTAGCTTGTTCACATTTTATCTGTGGTCTAATATATAAGAAATTTTTACAAAGTTCTAAGGATGTTTGAAAAGAATTTCAGGTATGAAATTCAAAATTTGTAATCTGTTGTATATTACCAAGTTCTAAATATGTTTATTAAATTGGGCTTGCAATGGTTTCTTCATATCTGTTATATCCTTATTTATTTTCCTCTATTTAATCTATGGATTTTTTTTTTTTTGAAAGGCAAGTGAAAATCACTATTATGGAGGTTTTCTTGATGCTTTCTTATGTTTCTAATAGATTTTACTTTCTAAATTTCTGACTTTTTTATAGAAGCATAAATATTTATGATGGTTTTATCTTTGTGAATTATACCCTTTATCACCATAAAATGTTCATCTTTATTTTCTTTAATTTATAGTTGGCTGATATATCCTTTTGATCATTTTTTTCTTTAAAATGCTGTATTTAAAAATTAAAAAAAAGAAAACTGCAAGGATAATACAATAAAACCTAGATATTCCCCACCCTAAGTGAACAAATGTTATCACTTTTCTTGTGTACTTCAGATTTTTGAAAAGACTAATAAACTTTATTTTTTAGAGCAGTTTTAGGTTCATAGAAAAATTGAGCAGAAAGTACAGTTCCTAAAACACCCCTCCCAGCCCCCCCCCCCCCCCCCCCCCCCCCCCCCCCCCCCCCCCCCCCCCTCCCCGACTCCATCACCCACCATCAACATCAGGTATGTTTGTTCTAATCAGTGAATGAACATGGGCACCTAATTATCACCTGAAGTCCATGGTTTACAGTAGGCTTCATGCTGGGGGTAGTGTGTTCTATGGCCTTAGACAAATGTATGATGACAAGTACCCACAGTTACAGTATGACACAGAGTTTCGTTGTCCTGAAGATTTTCTATGCCCTGACTCTCCACTCCTCCCCAGCTGCACCTCTGGGGACCACTGATCTTTCCACTGTCTCCGCGCTTCTGCCCTTTATAGAATGTCATACGGTTGGAATCAAGTGCTATGTGGTTTTTCCAGATTGGTTTCCTTCACTTAGTAATAACGTTCCTTCATTTCTTTCTTTTTTAAAATCCTCACCTGAGGATATTCTATTGATATATGAGAGAGAGAGAGAGAGAGAGAATGAATGAATGAATGAATGCCAACAAGCAAGCAAGCGCGAGTTCAACATCCATGTGTGAGAAAACATTGATCGGTTGCTTCCCTTGTGTGCCCCAACCAGGGATCCAACCTGCTGCCTAGGTATGTGACCTGACCAGGCATCGAACCTGCAACATTTTGGTGTACAGGATGATGCTCCCACTAACCGAGCCACCCAGCCAGGGCCTTCATGTCTTTTTACAGCTTGATATCACTAAATAATGTTCCATTGTCGGTTTGTACCATTTTGCTTATCACTTATCTACTGAAGGACGTTTTGGTTGCTTCCAAGTCTTGGCAATTATGAATGAACCATGTGCAGATTTTTGCGTGGATGTAAGTGTTCAGCTTATTTGGGTAAATACAAAGGAGTGATTACTGGGTCATATGTTAAGAGTATGTTTAATTTTGTAAGAGACTGTCAAACTGTCCTTCCTTTGAAGGGCTGTGCCATTTTTTATTTCCACTGGCGGGGAGTGAGAGCTCCTGTTGCTCCTCATCCTCAGCAGCGTTTGCTGTGGTCGGGGATGTGGGTCTTGGCCGTTCCGAAAGGGGTGCGGTGGTATCGTTGTTTTAATTTGCGTTTCCCTGGTGATATATGATGTTGAGTATTTTTCCCTATGCTTATTTGCTATTTGTGTGTCTTCTCTGGTGAGGTTTCTGTTTAGGTGTTTTGCCCACTTTTTAATTGGGTTGTTTTCTTACTGTTGAGTTGTGTTTTTTCTATATTTTGGATAACAATTCTTTATCAGAAATGTCTTTTGCAAATGTTTTCTTCTAGTCTGTGACATTTATTTTTAAAGAAATAAAACATCATACAGAAAGTTCATATCTTCTGTATTTCCCTCTCTAATCCAATTGCTTTCTATCCCTCCTGAAAGGAAACAATTATCATGAATTTGGTGTATATTGAGTCTAGACTTTTATATATTCGCTACATGGATTTATTAGTAACACATAGTAATGTTTTGTTGCATTTAACAATTACTTCAAAGATCTCATACCGTATCTTAGATATTTTCCCCAACTCAGTCTGTGTTGTTGAAAAGTCTATCCATGTTAATACATAGATATACTATTCATTTCAATTAATATAGAGTATTCTGACACATGCATGTCACACATTTTATATCCATTCCCTGATGTCAGGCATTTGAACTATTTCTAATTTTGTTCTCATGAACAAAACTTCAATTTCTCATTGTGTTTTTGTGAAAGTTTTGCTAGAGAAGAAACTAGAAGTGAAATTTCTAAATAATGTGCAGTTTTTTTTTTAATTGTACTAGATAATTGCCAAATTACTTTTCCATGTGATTGTGTCAATATACACAAGGAAGTATGTGAGGTTTTTATTTTTCCGTATTCTTACCAATAATCAGTGTGGTCAGACCTTCAAATTTTGGTCAGTTTAAAGGATGTGAACTAGCATGTCACTAGTTTGTCTTTGAAACTGTATCTCATTGATTTTACTATTGAGACGAAACATTTTTCATACTTACCGGCCATTTTCTCACTTGTGAATTCCCTTTATACCCTTTTCATATCTGTTCATCCCCTTTACCTATTTTCTATTGGGATGTTTCTTATTAATTTATAAAAGTTATTCATGTATTCTGGGTGTGAAAGTTTTGTTGGCAGAGACATTAAAAATATCAAACAATACAATATAAAATAGCAGTACAGCAAATGTAATTACCAATCAGATAGATGCAATATCCAATTAGAACAAATTGAACTCATAATGACATTCTTTTATTTTTATTCTAAAATTGTAGAAATTTGTTTCTTTATGTCTAGATATTTAATTAACTAGAATTTTAAAAATGGATATGACGGGAGCTGGGATCAAGCCCTTTTTACATAAGAAAAACTGCTCTCCAGACCTCCTCTGTCGGACGGACGTTTGCTGCACCTCTGCCCACTCTTACGCCTCCTGGGTGTTATGCAAATGAACCATAGGTATCCGGTCTGTTTTTGGCATTTGTAGTTTGTTTCATTAATTTATTTGTTCATCTCTTCCAGTATGACACTTTTCCTTTTATTAGCCCATAACTTTATAAGGACTTTTGATGTTTTGCGGAGTAACTCTTCCTTCTTATTCTTTTCCTGAAGTATCTTGGGTAATTGTGGATATGTATTCTCCCGTGTAGATTTTAGAATCGGTGTTTCTGTATCCAGGAAACATTCCGGTGGGATTGGGATTGGAATTGAATTTGTGGAAAAAGTCAGGGAAGAACATTTTATAGTATTGACCTCCTATCCCTGACTATGGTCATAATCACCATTTATTCAGGTTTTCTTTTGATGTTCTTTAAGGATGTTTTCTGCACTTTTCCCGTAAAGTTTTACAAGTAGTTTGTTAGATGCATTTTAATAGTGATCTTTTGTGAAGTATGTTATATTTTTATAGCTGTCATGGATTCTGCTTTGTTCCTTTTTTTCCAATTTGTTATTAACTGAATGCTATTGATATTTGTGTGTTTATCATATGTCTAGCAATCTCCGTGTATTCCTCATCAGTTCTAATAGCTTAACTTCAAATAATAACAGCCTTATTTCTTTGGCTAAGAATTAGTATCAGGATGAACCACTCTTATAAATGAGAAATAGAAGAGAATGTCCTTGATCTGATAAAGGGCATATACCAAAAATTACAGCGCACAGGACATTTAATGGTAAAACTTCATGGTAAAATTTCAGATGCTTTCCCATGAAAGTAAGAAGAAAGTGGATCCCCACCCTCCCTTATACTACAGGAGTCCCCCCACCCCTTTTCCATGGGGTATGCAGACTAAGATCCCAGTGGTTGCCTGAAACCAGGTAGTGCTGAGCCCTGTATAGATATACAGTATGTTTTTTCCCCTATATGTGCACACCTTTTCACTTAATGAAAGCACTTCATGACTTCTCTTTGGCATCTCTGAATTGCCAGCATCACTACTCTTGCACTTTGAGGACATTTTTAAGTAAAATAAGGGCTACCTGAGCACAGCATGGTGCTGCTGTGACAGTCACTCTGACAACCCAGGTGGCTACTAAGTGTCTAACAGGCAGAGAGCATGTCCAGCGTGGATACGCTGATAAGGGAGTGAGTCGTGTTCCTGGTGGGCTGGAGCAGGTAACGTTTCATAAAGAGACACAGCGGTGGACTTTCTGAATACTTGCCTGTCAAAAGTCCCCTTTCTCAGGGGAAATAATTGCTATACTGGGTACAGGATTTCACTATCTTTGCTATAAGAATTATATATAAAACATTTGATTATACTATCTTTTTTAAGGTTGCTTATGAGATTTCAATGGCAGCCTGAGTGTTTTTTTTTTTAAATTGTTGCTTATCTTGTCCATTTGGAAACTTATACAATATGTATGAAACTTAAAATTTTATACATTTGCCAGGAAATGTTTACTTTTGATCATTTTCTTACTCCTGCAGATATTTGGCAAACTTTTTCAAGGTGAACAATTAAGTCCTCTTTTCAGTGAGAACTTTTCTTCTACTAATTCTTTGGTTATTCTCTATCATCTATTACTTTCTTTTAGACTTTTTTTTGGTGTTGATGTTGGTTCTCTTGGTTCTATTCTCCATGCCTCCTATCATTTATCCCTTAAATTTCAATACTTTGCTTTTTGTCCTATACTTTGGAAGAATTTCCCAAGGCAATATTCTAAAACAAAAATCAGTTTTCATTAACATACATTCTGCTATTACTTCCTCCACCAAATTATTGTTTTTGTGATTTAAAAAAAAATTCCATTAACTCTCTTGCTTTCAGATTGTCCCAATGCTCTAAAGAGTAGAAACCTACTCTTTTAAAAAATAAGTTTAATTGAGGTAAAATTTGCATATAATAAAGTTTACCATTTATAAGTATGTTATTCAGGATTTGACAGATATATACAGTAGTGTAATCATTACCACAATCATGTAGAGTGTTTCCATCACCCCAGAAAGTTCCCTTTTCCCAATTTGTAGTTAATCCCTCTCCTTTGTCCGACCCTCAGCCATCACTGGTCTGTGTTCTGTCCCTTTAGTTTTGCCTCTTCTAGAATTTCATGTAAATAGAATTATTTATTCTGTTCTTTGATGCTTGATATCTTTTATTTAGCAAAATGCTTTTGAGATTCATCCACGTTGTTGCATGGACCGATAGTTCATGTGTTTTATAGCTGAGTAGTATTCCTTTTTATGGATATAATACAATTTGTTCACCCATTAATGGACATCCCTCTCCTTAACACAGGTTGTGGACTCAGTGAAAAGCTATGGAAATTCATGCACAAGTCATTGATTGTACAAACTTTTGTATTGATTAGTGTATATTTAATTTTGTAGAAGAACTGCTGAAATGCTTTTCAAAGAGGTTATAAACATTTTGCATTCCCATCAGCAATTTCATTTCTTCTTGAGTGAGCTTTGGTAGTTTGTGCCTTTCAAAAAAAATTTAAAGTCTAAGTTGGAAGCTGTGGGAAGGGCATCAGGCCCAGAGTGGATCCAATTAAGGGCAGTTGTGGCAACACTTTCCGGCCCCACTGATCATCTCTGCAGCAACTGTGCTCACAGAGGATAATGCTCCTAGCCTGCAGAGTGACTCCCGATGAGTGAGCAGGCAGCTGTGGCCTTACTGGCTGCAACTAAAGCCCCATAAGGGAAGGTGCGTGGCATAGGGGACTCCTCCTTTGCATTGTGTACATGCTTTTTCCATGGCTGCTTGCCTGGCAGAGTCTAAGGCTTTTTGCTCAGAGGTGGTGAGCCTGGAGGCAGGGGCTATAGCTGACATGGAAGAAGAGTCTCTTCCAGGCATAGGCAGGGTAGGGCAGTAGTAATCTAGGATCCTGTCTTCGTGGAATCCGAGTATTCAGGTATGTAGGTGATACCCTGCTCCTTATTTTCAGTAATGTGACAAAATTTTCCTTTACCCTAACTGAATTGCCTCAGGGGGAATTCATGAATTAATAAAAGGAGGAGAACAGCCCATGATATAATGACATCACCATCTTACTAGAATTCTATTACATCACTTGTATTAGTTATCTATTGCTGCATGACAAATTACCTAAAAGTTAGCAGATGAAAACAACCAACATTTATTATCTCCCATAGCTAAGGCACCTAGATGCTGCCTGGCCAGGTGGTTCTGGCTCAGCATCTCCCACAAGGTTGCAATCAAGGTGTTGGCTGGAGCTGCCATCATCTCAAGGCTCGAATGGGGTAGGATCCACTTCCAAGCTCACTCACTTCGTGGTTGGCAGGCCTCAGAAGATCTGTTTCCAAGCTCATTTATTTGGCTGCTGGCAAGCCTCAGTTTGTCACTGCATGGACCTCTCCCCAGGGCTGCTTCCCAACATGGCAGCCATCTTCCCCACTGAAAGCAAGAGAGAGCACCCAAAATGGAAGTCTCTCTATAGCCAAATCCTGGCGGTGACATCCCATCACACACACCATAGTCTATTCCCTAGAAACAAGTCAGTAAGGCCAGCCCATAGACCCACAATAAAGGGATGAGGGATACACAAGAATATGAATACCAGGAGTTGGGGATCATAGAGCTTCTTACTTAGTTGTTTGTTTTCTAATGTCTTGATTTGAGTTTCCCCAGAAGGAGACCCTGAAGAAAGGGTTCAATGGTAAATGGTTTCTTTGGGAGATGATCCCAGGAAAACCTGGTAGCAAATGGGGATGTGAGATCAGAGGAGCAAGGATGCTTACAAAGGGAATGTTTTCAAGCCAGCTACTACTCTGGGCAGCTGGAGCTCAATCCTGCTGGATCTGAGAAACAGTAAAGAACAAGCCACAATGTTATTCCAACCAAGGATCAAAGAAGCCGGTTTATTTATCTACAAAATCTCCATCTATCATTGGGTGAGGACTGCTGGTAGGGTAATTCATTCTCTGGCACTTGAGTTGCCTTGCATATGATTTGCATGCCTCCCCACCCCACCTCACCCCACCCCATTCCACCCCCTTCTAATCCTACTTTTTAATGGAGGTAAATGCTGATAGTACATGGGTGGGACACCAACAACGACTGCTGTACCCAGCCTGTGTGGACTGTGAGCTTCATGAAAGCAAGAGCCATCTGCCTATCATTTTCTTTCCATTGCACTGTCATTATTTAGGATGACACTTAGAACATACTGTTGCTCAACAAATATTTGTTGAAAGAATGCAAATCACTGATATTTGCTCCTTGAAGGAACTCACAGTGCAGTGAGGGAGACAGACTCACCCACTGCTGTCTACAGTAGGGGAAGTTCTGTCCTGCAGCTCTTCATGAGGTCCTATGAGAGCAAGTGCTGACTCTGCCTGCAGGAGAAGAGGCTAAGGAAGGTTCCTTCAACAGTGGAAGTCTGAGCTACAATCTGCTCCCACACTTGTCTGTACTTCACTCTGGGAGTCTTATGCAGTCTGAACTTTGGGTGCTCTCTCTGGCATGCCATCATGTCCATGAACTTACCTTCCACTTGGCAGTTTGAATGTATGTTAGCTCCCTCTCCTTCCCAACAAACATCACACAGAACAGGGTTTAAAGTCCTTGTGGCAAAGATAATCTTTTCTTGATCTTTGAAAAGGCAGGTACAGTATATATACACACATAACAAATATTTTCTTTATGTATTTTCTGTTTGTAGGGAGTCTAACCCTAATCCAGCACTTACTAAAACAGGACAGGATTTATGAAATTGGTTCAAGTTTATCAAATATGTACAGATCTTTACATAAATTAATTTGGTGGTTAAATATTTGTGAAACTTATTAAGACTTTGGAAGAACTTAAATAATACCTGAGCTGTCCAGCTTAATTTGGCTTAATTTTTTTTTTAATCTAAGGGATTGATGAGGCTATGAGGTATAGATGGTCTCTAGATGGTCAGGTGACAGAGGGCCAGTAGGCCAGTCTCACCAGCTGGGGCCTGACAGTAAGCCAAAGGCAGCTGACCTGTGGACACTTTGGGGTAAACTTGTCTGCTCAGTAGGCCTGGAAGATCCTGATGGTGCTGTTTAGGGACAGCAGTTCCTGCCACTGTGATGATGTCAGGGCAGAGCTGAGCCTGTGGGTGCTTCCTTCTGTTTAATTCAATAATTTTATTGAGCCCCTGCCATGCGCCAGGCATGGGCCTCATGGACTTGGAGTACAAAATGATTGCAACATGGGCCTGGTCCTCAAAGAGCAGGAATGATAGACCTATATTTATAGGTTTCAAATCCCAGCTTCACCATTTACAGCCTCTCTGACCTTGAAATTACCCATTTTATTAGATCTTCATGTTCCAATGTAGAAAATTAAGATAAATATATAGAAGGATTGGAACTATTAAATTAAAGCATACAAAAACATCTAGCTGAATGGTAGTTTCTGCCTCCTGGTTATATCCAGTCAGTAAGTCAGTGCTGACTTCTTTACCACCTGAACGTCTTTGGGTCCATCCACTTTCCACCACACTGCTTCCCCCTGGTCATGGTCACCTTCATCTCTCCTGCTTGTTGGTATCCCTGAACTCTTCTGTTCCAATCCATTTCTAAGACAGCAGCCTGAGTGATTTTTTTTTTTTTAAGGTCCAAGAATGATCATGCTATTTTCTGGCTTACAACTCTTCAAGTTCTTTTCATTTCTCTTAAGACAAAATCCTACGAGGCCCTGCCCAACATGGCCTCTGTGGGTGGGGATGAGGCATAGTGGTTTGTACATCTGCATTCGGGCTGGTTGCCTGGGTTTCCAGCATGGCTGTGCCACTTTGTGCTGTGGCCTCGTCGGTGTGACATATAACCTCTCTCTCTGGGTCCTCCTCCCCATCTTCCGTCCTCTTCCCCCCTCCTGGCATGCTATCATGTCCATGAACTCACCATCAGCTTGGTAGTTTGAACCCAAGCCTGCCCTCCCCCCTCCCCCATCTCCTTGGATTGTGTTCCATTATTAATCCTTAGGCCTCAAGTGAAAAAAAATCACACTCCAGAAGGCTTTTTCCTGTTCTCCTCCCCTTCAACCAGCACCCCAGCCCAGACCAATTTCTCTCTAGTATAGGTACCCAGAGCACCCAGTACCTTTCTTGTGTAACAATCATTGCATTTACGGTCACCTAAATATTTTCTGTCTTCTTGGAAAGGGCCAAGCTGCCTGCATCAGGGATGCGTGTGCACTTTATCATGTCCACGCACGGTGCCCAGAGGCAGCTGGCATGGAAGGATGACTATTAGCAATAAAACATAGCTGAACTGTTCATAATATACTGTAACATGCTGTAATAGGACTGCTTATAAACTATTATGGGAGCATAGATTCCTGCTGCCTAGAGGTTCAGCCATGTCCAGAAAAACAGGAAGTAGCTGTCAAGACCCCTCCCCGTGGCAAGGAGGTGGCAGCATTTTGGTGGTGACAGTGGGCTGTCTGTTGCAGTGTCTGTTTCCTTCATGCCCAGCAGATCCCGGCGGCCTCTTAGAGTAGCGTGAACTTTCCTAAGAAAGGGAAGGCCTCCACCCAGTGCCCTCTGGGGTAGATCGGCTCCACCCCAAGGCGCTGGAGCAGGAAATATGCAAACTGCATAGCCTCCTGGATGCTGTGATTGGGTCCAGGCTCTAAGAATGTTTCATTTCCTGCAAAGTGGTATGCAAGAAATAATTATGCAACAGGCAATCTTTTTTTTTTTTTTTTTTTTACAAATTACAGTCACTTCAAAGATTTTGTTGTATATTTGCAATGACTCTGAATTTGGCTCCTAACATTTTAGTTACTGTAGGACTCCCTGTCTTGGGAACTGGCAAAAAAATGAAGTACTCTGTGAAAGTATAACACTGCAATGCATCCTTTGGTGATCCATATGATTGTCCCCCAATTAAACCCTAAGTAAAGAGCAGACAGTTTTGTGTTCTCCCACTGCCCCTTACCAAGAGTGCACCTGTTGCAATGCAGCGGGCAGGCAGCTTTGGGAGGATCTGGAAGTTTATGCTCTTATGGAGTCTGAGCTCTCCTCACAAGCTGGAACATATACAACCAAGAGAAAAATAGATTCCAAGACTCCTAAAGTAGAATAAATGTAGTGTGAGATGTGTGTCTTAACCTGGTGGGACACAGCGAAGGGAGTGACCAGACCTGAGTGCAATTGCTTAAGTTGGGCTGAATTTTGAGCATCTTTCTAGGTATGGAGAGAGGATATTGTAGGTGTGGTGAGGAGTCTCAGGAAGGGCAGAGGGGGCTGGTGGGAGGTGAAAGGCAGGAAAGCCAGCAGCGGGGGAGGAGCAAATAGTAGTGGACAGTCGTAGGGTGAGGGGCACAGCGCTTGGGAATCCACCCCGTGCTCAGCCCCCAGCTAGTTATGTGGATGATGTCACAGGTTGAAGGGTGGAGAAGGCTGGTTTCCTTCAGGCTCCTTTTTCAGCAAACACTTCCTGAGCATCTGCTTGATTCTAGAGTCTGCGTTAGATGCCGAGGATACAAGGAACATGATATGAGGGGGGACCCCCAAAAAACCGGGGATTTATTTATAAAAATGTATATTTATTCTTATATGTTTAAACTTTAGTCACCTTCAAAGTACTTTCCATTTGCTGCAATACACCTATTGAGATGTTCTTTCCATGGCTCAAAACAGTTTTTGAGCTTGTTGGTTTTGGAGCTTTTTAGTACTATTGCTGTTTTTTGTTTCGCCTCTTCCACGTTGGCAAAATGTTTCACTTTGAGTACCTTTTTCATCCAGGGAAACAAAAAAAAATGTCAGTCCAGGCAACATCAGGTGAATAAGGGGGGTAGGGCCTGGAGGTCATCAGCCAATTTTGGTCAAAAATGCTGAATATTCAGCACAGTGTGGGCAGGTGTTATCGTAAGTCACCCATCATGAAATAGGCAAATGTGATGAAAGAGTCTTTAAAAATTCACTGAAGCCAAACACAGCCTCTTACAACAATGATGGCAGGCACACTGATCCAGATGGGTGCCTAGAACACTCACCTAGGAGGGAAGCCTGGACTACAAGGGACCACCCTCCCAAAGATAGTTCTGTTTGTTTTGGGCCCCTCCTTGTACACCATCCCTT
Organism: Anoura caudifer; assembly: GCA_004027475.1. NCBI lineage: Eukaryota > Metazoa > Chordata > Mammalia > Chiroptera > Phyllostomidae > Anoura > Anoura caudifer. Next base: position 116,517 of record PVKU01003947.1, read on the forward strand.
TCAGAGGAGTGCAGGGCTGAGTCAGGGAGACCCAGGAATGGGGGAGAGTCTGCTGCGGACTAGGGCAGAGGTGTTCAGTGCAGCCGGTGGAGGAGGGACTCCAAACCGACTTCACAAAAAAGGTGACGTGTCGCTGGGATGCACAGGAACCACAGGCAAAAAAAAAAGGCACTTCAGGCAAGAGGAACAGTATCCCGATGACTTAGAATTGTGAACAAGCCTAATTTCTTCAAAGCAGGACGTTCAGAGTGGCTGGAGCTTTGCATGGCGGGGAAGGGTGGGGGTGGGTGGCAGTGGAGAATGGGAATTATCTGGAAGCTGGACAAAGTCTGGAGCCAGAGGGGCTGGCTGGGGTGTCCAACAAGGGAGCAACATGATTGCCGTTATTTCCAGGAGAGGCTCTGGAAGTGCTGTGAAGGACAGAGTGGAGCCAGGAAGAACCCCGGGCAGTAGCAAGGTTTTGTGACACTCCCAGCCACTGAGTGGCGATGGGGGGTATCTGGAGAAAGGGTTGTTTTTGAGGCCCCACTCCCTGTGTTTCTAACTTTATCTGGAAAGAAGCTCTTTGACTCCTATTTCCATCAGTGTCCTATTGAATGCAAATTCCAGTTCCCTTCCTTTAGCCTTCACCCCTTCTTCCGCTGCAGAAGTTGAAAGCTGCTTAATGGGGGAATAAACACAATGGACTCCACTTGAGGGAAAGACCACTGATGTGGGTCCTCACAGCGCTGGCAGCAGAGGCCAAGGTCAGCGTGTGGGTGGTGCGCACGGAGAGGCTCTTGGAGGCCAGTCTTTGCCTGCTATCCCCCTGACTCCCCTGCGGGTGCAGCGGGGCTGTGCACTGCCTCTGCCTGGACTTCCACGCACTCGCAGGGGATCATTGCGTTTGGGCTTCAGACTATGGTTCTGTGGCCAGCGCAGAAGGCGCGCCCTTTTAGGAAGGCCTGCAGCTCTCTGCAGTCATCAGAGGAGGGAAGAGGCACTGGCCTTTGGCTGCCTGGCCCAGGTCAATGCTTTGCCTCTCAGGCTGTTCAAGACAGTGGGACCGTGGGAGCCGCAGAAAGGTAGTGAGAGACACTCAATTGCTCTCCAGGGCCTGTGACAAGCAGCTTGTTTCAAACGGGATCTTACCTGGTGCTCTAGGGAGGGTAGGGCTACGGAACAGCTCAGGACCTGGCCAGCTGGGATGGCACCTGACCTTTGACATCTGGCCGAAACTCAGTGTGATGCCCTGGGGCAGAAATAGGGCAGAGAGAGGAGCTGCATTCTCTGAGGAGCAACTGAGATGTCCCTCCTCACCCGCCTGCCCTTCACTTCCCAGCCTGGTGGTGCTGAAGCATTGAAGGCAGCATTTGAAACACTGCTTTCATCTGGAACAAAATGCATCTGTAATCCAACAAGGAGGTCTGGCAGCAGCCATTGGTGCCTCAACTAGATTATCAGGCCAGCAGAACCAGGATCCTGAGAGAAGGCACTTGAGTCAGAGGCAGGGGCTTACCTGGAAGGAAGGCAGCTCCAGGGGAGACTCAGAGCTGGGAGCACGGGCGGCCAAACCTGTGCACAGAGAGGGTGTGGGGAGGAGGACAAGAGACCTCTGAGTAAAACTTCATCTATTCTGAACTTTGCTGAGACCCAGCAGCTCAAATGGCTGAAGGCCTGGACTCCTAGTCGTGCTGTCTGCACTGGGACCCCCATCTGCTGTTTTCTCCTGCACAGTGTGGCCACCCGTTTGGGGCTGTGACCCCAAAGTCGCTGTGGTTATCCACAGGGAGGGCTCGAGCTGACATATGAAAAGCAGCTTTGTTTAGTGTCCTTGACATAACTAACCACACACTAACCATGGAGCCTGGCGGTATTGAAGCACCCTGTTTGTTCAGAGTTGTAATAGGTGGGCTTTGTTCACGTAGGTGTGTAGCACTGCTTACCCTGTATTTTGAGTCAAAGTGGATCTTTGTGTGAAGGATTCTCCACCTCCTTTTCCCTTTCTACAAAGGAGTTGTTTTCTCACTCACCTTTCGCAACTTCCAAGCAGCTGAATAGCACTTGTGGTATTTGAATGTCATATAATAGGCATTGTCACCAATCGAGAAATGTCCTTTTCTGTGTTTCTGACCGCTGCTGGACTTACTTTCTCCCCGGCATGTATGCGGTCTCTCCCTCATAATAAAGTATTTGTGAGCAATTTCTGAAAATGTTCATCCCCACCTTTTTGAGGCAGAAGTGTCCTTGCGATACTGTGTGGGGACTCCTGTTCCCCTGGGGGACCACTGTGGCCATCCCCTTCCGCAGACCCCAGGCAGGCAGGGTTCAGCGGGGCGTGCGAAAGGTGGGTGGAGTGCTGGCCTGAGCTGGTTGGTGTGATTTACGAGCGGCCGCATTCTGAAGGGGGTCGGGGGGTGGCTGGGGGTGGCATAGAGAGATTGGTAATGCCATCTATGGTGAGGCAGGCACCCAAGAAGAGACACCATTCATAGTCCTAGTCCCATGTTCTATATAAAACGAGGGGCGGGTTCCATAGGAACATTTCGCTTCTCATAAAAGATTGCGTTAAGTAGCTTCAGTTACAAAGTGGTGGCAGTTTGCTCTTAGTGTCAGAAATCTTTGGTTGCATGTGGTTTATGTGTTTGGGTTCATGTTAATGGCAGGGAGTCAGGAATTGGGATAAATGTGAAAGTAAGAAGTCAGGATCCCTGAACTTTCTATTTTGGTCAAGTTGTGCAAAAAGAGTTTTGGGTCAAATGATGTCTTAGTTCACAATGGTGCCTGGCCAATAGACTCCGAGAAAGCTTTCACTAAAGAGCTCCTGAAACATTTATGAACATTAAAAATGGACTGGCAGACAGCCAAGTGCCAAAATTTAAGATGAAGCTGTACTGCCCGTAACAAAGAACTGCACAGATAAAGGCCAACACATTCTTGGCTACAGGAAACAGAGGTGACCTGAAAAGACAGGTAGAAAGGCACCAGATGGGCTCCTCTGCTTCATGACTCCGAGGCACGGATTTTTACAAGCACCAACCCAAAATTTAGACACTGGGGGAGTTGATGTCTTCTCTCCCATTTCTTCCCACCCTCCATCATTTAAAAAAAAAAAACAATTATATGTAATAACCCTTTGCAAATCAATTGAGTTCTTGGTAGAAGTGACATTTTTTTTTAAATCCTCATTGGAGGATTTTTTTTCACCACTTTTTAGAGAGAGGAAGGTGGTAGGGGGGTGAGGCATGGCGGGGAGAGAAAGGGGGGTGGAGAGAGAGAGAGATACATTGATCAAGTTGCCTCCCTTACGCACCCCGACCAGGGACCGAATCCACAACCTATGCATGTGTCCTGACTGGGGATTAAACCTGCAACAATCTGGTCTGTGTGGTGATACTCCAACTAACTGAGCCATAGCAGCCAGGGCCATTTTCATAAATACTTGAAGTCAGAGATTCCCAGACAATGACTAGGTGTAGGAAGTAGAATAAGGGATTATGGAGGCATGTGGTTTTCTAAAGAACCCAAAAGTGAAACACCATAGGCTGTGCTGAGAGAGATGCATGAGCTGAAAACTGTTGCATTTCATGAGCTACCTCATTTCAGGGGATCAAAAAACCAGACAGTGGTTTTATAGATCAATTGTTCTCAAAGTGTCATCCCTGATAAGAGGCATCATCTTACAACTTGTTAGAAATGCAAAATTAGAAATCTGGGGATAGGGGTCAACAATCTGTGGTTTAACATTCCAGGTGTTTTGGATGCATGCTAAAATATGAGAACTCATGTAGTAAATGAAGCTATTTCAGACAACAGAGGTGATCTAGCAGAGGTGAACTTGCTATATTTGGGAATTGAATGTGGAGATATGCCATTAGCCTGCTCCCAGCTATAGAAATGATTGAGATGAGATTGCCAAACACATTTAGAAATGAGACTAATGCAATCAATTCACCATGTCTTTTGACAAATTCTAAGGGTAGATACAGTTTACCTTGTTCAGGGATGGGTAGGAACTATTAATACAGAGTGAATAAAGGAAGACTTAAGGAAATGCATATTGCTAAAATTTATCAATGTTAGGATTCAGATTTAAAATTTAGAAAATTCTTTGACATCTTCAATAGAGTCCAAATCAACATGGATAAAAGAAAAATGCTGTAGAATGAAGTAAGAAAGAAAGATGGACAGAGATAGAAGGACAGAACCCCCCCCAAAAAAAAATTTTTTTTAGATGTAAAATGGAGTCAATGGAGAACACTAAATAATATATTAGAAAATCATATTGTTTTGAAGGACAAATGTTAAAATCTGTCTAAGAGTGCAGAGGGGAAAAGTGGATAAAAGTTATGAGAGAGATGATAGAAATGGTGGATAGAATAAAAGAGCCAACATGTGAATAATTGGTGTCTCTGAGGTAAGGGATAGAATAAATAGAAAAGAGCAGAATTCACAAATTATAAATGTGTAATGAAAGAAGGCATTTTTGAACTGAAGAAAGACTTGTAGGTAGATTTTAAAGACTATTCCTGACAAAATTAATGAAAAGAAAACCATACCTAGACCTTTTGACAAAAATTTTGACTTATGACGATAATGAAAAAAATTCCTAAAATTCACTAGGCTACCTACAAAGAAACAAGTTCAGCTTTAGACTTCTTAGCTACATTAAGTTTCAGAAAGTATTGAAGAATTATCTGTAGGATTTTGAGGGCGAATACTTTGGATCCAAGAATTTAAAGCCCAGTCATTTAATGTGTGAAGGGATAGCCTTGGCTATCCTAAAGTTAGAAATTATACCTCATATGTTCATCTTGAAATGTTACTCAAGATGTTTCCCTCAGAGAGAGTCCTTAGAAAGAGAGAAAGCAACATTAAAATAAAATAATAGTAATAATAATCATGATAACAACAACAAACACGTACAGTGTTTGCTGCAGGCCAGGCACTGTTCTAAGACCTGTATTCACATTAGCCGACGTAAACTTCACACCACATTACAAAGCAAGTACTGTTAACATGCCCCTTTTAGAGATGAGGAGCTGAGAGCCTGAGAAGCTACGTGACTGTACCCAAGGTTGCATGCCTGGTTGATGGTGCAGTCGGTACTTGGACTGAGGCCGTCTGGTGCTGGGGTCCTTCTTCCTCACCCTCATGCCACATTACCTTCTTATCCTACAAGGCTGGTAGTCAGCTCCAAAAGTATTTGTTACAGATAATAACATGTAATTTGCTTTTTATGTATGATTATAAAAATGAATGCAAATGTCCTATTCTTGAAAAGGAATATAAAATAATATAAAGTAATTACGATGATCTGGGGTTACAAGCTTACATAATATAACTGAACACCAAGACATTTGTGTGTTATGAGTACTTTCTCTCCCAGCGTTCTAAGAAATCACAACCCCTTCTTATGTCCTAAACTTCTGCTCTTAAATATGAGAATCACAAAATATCACAAAATACACTGTTTCAGTCTTGAATCTTACAACTAGAGAAATACACCCTTTGGGTTGCTCTTAAAAAAATTTAAAGGTAACGAATACTAGACATAAAATCTAGAAAAGTGAATGTGAAATGTGTAAATGTATAAATGTACAAATGATAGAAAGCAAGACCAAATAACAAAGCAAAAGAAAAGTAAAGCTTAAAACAAAACAAAAAATGTGGTACCAAATATATCAGCAAAAATAATAAATATAAATATGTTAAACCTGTCTATTATAAAGACTCTCAGAATGCATCTTAAAATATGGTTCCCAAGAGACATATCTGTTAAAAAATAGTGACATGATATGAATAAAAATGAACAAACAGGCAAAGATAGATCGGGCAGATGTAAACAAACAAAAACCAAATATATGTTCTTAGCACTGAAGTGCAGTCCAAGTCAGAGGTGTAAAACAAGCTTACTTTCGCTTTCAGTGGCGTGTTGGAGCTGGCTGGTGCTGGCTTGCAAGAGCTGGTTGCGTCCAGCTCACCCCATTGCTGAACCCAGGGACCTCACATCAGCAAGCCAAAATTCACCATGCTGGGGACATGTACCACATGGAACTGGCGGAGGCTACAAATCAGAGCTTTTAAGTTTTTTCCTCAGCCAGCCAGTTTACTACCATGACACTGGTTACTTTATATTAATAAAGAGTAAAATTCACTGAGGAAATAATGCATCATATATTTCTATGTACCATGAACAGTGTATTAAAGTATATCAAGTAAAATTACTGGAAATACATAAAGAAATCAATGGAAAAACAATAGTATTGAGCAACTTCACTGTTTCTCATTCTTTTGATAGAATAAGTCAGCCAACTATAAATATATGGAGAGAATTTGAATTATATGAAGAATTTGGTAATTTAACAAATATGCAGTTATCAAACAGTGTATAATATATTTGCTCTTTTCCAGCATCCATTCAATCTCTAAGCCTCAACCAAAAATCTCAGCAGACTCCCCAAAGTATATTATGGTATAGGCTAACTTCTCTGGTTATACTGTAATAAAACTGGAAGTTATTAACAAATGTTTAAGTTAAGAAAAAATATACCCAACCACTTGGAAAGTTGCCCCAAATAAACAACAAAACAACAATTAAAGCTCTACTGAAACCAAAAAATAAGAAAACAATATTATAGCCTCCCTCAATAGCTTTTAAGTAAAGGAGAATATTAAAATTTCAATTATGTGTAATTTAGAAAATAACAAGAACACTACATATCAAATCTCATTGGATGCAATGAAAAACAATAACAGAATTAAAATTCATTGTCTTAAATGCTTTTGCTATTAGGTAAAAATTAATGAAAATAAATGAATTATATTTCAGCTCATGAAATTAGAAATAGAGTTAACAAAATAGTCCCAAGGAAAGAAGTTGATGGAATTAATAAAGGTAAAAGCAGAGATTCATAAATTTTTTAACAGAAGGGAATGTACTTAGTAAATAGATCCAAGATCTAGGAATTTGAAACCAAAATATTATTAAAACTCGGAAAATATAGTAAATGAAAAAACTCAATGTAGGAATCAGGATGTAATAAAGTATGTAGAAAAAGTTAAAAAAATTAAGAGCCTGCTAGCTAAAATTCTTTACTACTACTTATAAAAATGTCAATATAAAACTCAATAAAGTAATGATCAAAAAAGTTGAAAAAGTTTTTAATTACCTTAAATGAAGTTTCAAGGCCTTTTTATGTTGAGTATTTTCAAGTTGTTAAAGAATAATTACTATATTTGCAAAGTACTTCTAACAATGGAAACATTATAAATTTGTGATCCAGCTTCCTAAGTGAGCGTAATCCTATTCCACAACCTGACAAAGAAAACAACCAAAATTAACAACCAATTTCTTTACAGATCTATCTATTATGAACATATATGATGAGCGTATCCTAAGAGAAGTATATACTATATTAGCACATAAAATCCACCAGTAAGTTAAAAAATACACTATGGCTGAGAATTTTTGTTCCAGTTATACAGGGTTTTTCTCTCTTGAAACTCTCTTACTATAATTAGTCATAATAGCCCAGAAAAGAAAAAAAAAATACACGTCATTTTTACGGGTGGGAAGAAAGACTGACGAAACTAAGCGACTCTTCCCAGGAGCATAAGTGTGTTTTCTTTACGTGCTGCAGATTACTTGTTTTACACCAACATTTAGCATCATCAGCAGCGTTACAGCACTTGAGGAAGGCCCAGTGATATCACTCTGTTTCCATTTCTACTTTGTCATCTTTCTCCAGTCATGCCAAAGTCTAGGACAAGAAAAAGAGCTAGGGGTATAGAACTGGAATGGACTCGATAAAATTATTATTTTCAGGTAATATGATTATCCATCTAAGAATATATCAGATAAAACAATGTAGAATGAATTACGGAGTTCAGGAGTGTACCTCTGTGCAAAGCAAACCAAAATAATCATTTGCTTTCATATATACCATAGAATCTACTTATTAGAAAATTGAAAAGCATTATATCAATAACAGCAAGAAAATCTCTAAAATACCTAGGAAAAAGCTTATTGAATTAAAACTATAGAATGTTATTGAAAGACATAAGAGAAAATTTGAGTGAATGAATAAAAATAATGTTTAAACATATCAATAATCTATAGATTTAATTCAATTTCAATAAAAAATTTCAAAGGATTATAGCTGCTTAATCTCCTTTCTACCTTTGCCTAAAATGAACAGTAAAGCACCTGGCATAAAACCTCTTGCTTAGGAAAGGGGGGAGGGAGGTGCCCTGTTCCCACTGTAACGTGTCCCTCTGTACTGTGGAATTGAACCTCATTGCTAACTCCATGAAGCTGAGGTAAAAGGCCTCCAAGGCCCACACAAGGCAGCTCAGGCCATGCCGTAGGTTGTTGACTAGCCCCTGCATCTGCTATGCTTGGGTCATTGCCCTTTTCCTCCCATGCAGCAAAGGCCGGAGAGTAGAAAGCACCTACTTTAACAGTGACTACAATGGGAGCAGATTCTCTCAGAAGGGGATCTTGGGGCAAGATGGCCCCATGACTGGCCTGCTGGTGCATGGCAGTAAAGGCTCTTGGCCCTGCTGTCTGTCCTTCTGATAATGGGTCTCCTAGTTTTGGACCTGGTTCTGAATGGGTGAGTGACAAGGTGAGACAATGGCCCTTGGAAATGGATTTTGTACAGGGAAGAGTGCTGGTAATATGTCTTCAGAATTTCAGGATATGGTTGTGATGGAAACTTGATTTTAGCAAGCCATTCATACCACATGTGATTAGCTATTTGCAGGAGCAACACCATTTCTTAATGGATTGGATGGGCAATGATTGTCCAAAGTGTCCCACCATGCCCCAGGCTGTATTCTCAGAAAGACATGTCTGGCATCAAGTAACAGTCATTTAAGGTTCCTTAACCTCTTACTCAGTCACCCATTCAACATCTGTGGGGCACCCACCAGTTCTAAAGAGTGTAAGATGGTCCTGGTGACTGGTTCAGGTGGGTCTCTGAGAAAGGAGCCAGAAAATAAATACCTGTCCATTTTTATTTGGGGGGGGAGGGAGGGAGAGAGAGGGAGAGAGAGAGAGAGAAACTAAATATTAACATCTGGTCATTATTTTGGGTCATCAATATGATGATTAGTTATTAGCAAATTGTGTGTTTTCGATGCTATAGCTCAGTAAGGATGTGGCCTTAGACCAGTTTCTTATATCGAAGGGAATAAATAATTCCTGGGGGATTTTATGAGAATTAGAGATAATAGATGTCTGGCTTGGCGCCTGGCTGCTCTTACTTTTTTCCCTGGAGTGGAAAGTGGCAATTCATCCCATCCCTTTTGCTCTTACTTTATGTTCATTAAGTGACTTTCTTGACATAATTTGCTCCGAGGCAGTCGTTCCAGGTGAGTGTTCTGAACAGCCAGTGTGAGTGATCCTCTAAGATACATTTCCCATGGTAAACTGATAAATCAGTGAACATATTAGTGTTCTGGTTGGCAAATGAGGCTCCTGCTAATTTGGTTACAGGAGTAACTTCCCCAAATACAACCTATTCCAAGTGAACAGATTCAATCATGTTTTAGGATCCCTGAATCCAAGGACTTGAGTGCTAATTAACACCTGCCAAGAACTGCCTACTCGGAGGGCCAACCTGAGTAGGAGCAGCTTCACTCTGGAGCTCCCACCTGAAAAGAGACCATTGATTTGGGGATGTGATATGGACGGTTGAAACAGGAATGCCCTGGGAACAGATGCCCAGGTTAACTCTCAGGCGATTGACCAGGTAAGAGATAAAACTGGCCTGAGCTAAGATGATAGCAATGGGCATTGAAAGAAGGAAAGAAAGAAGAAACCGAGAAAGCTTTGATAGAGTTTAGAACCATAACTTCATAAAATTTCACAGTTGAAGATTATCCAGGTCAAACCCCTTATTTTTCATCTGTGAGTCCTGAGACCGAGGTGATGTGCTCTGGTTCTGTGTCAGGTATGGCTGCTCGGGGCTCTGGTGGACACGCTGCAGGATGGGCTTCCTGAATGGTTCTATTATAGCCTCAAGTGTTTTGCTAAAACACATTGCATAATAGCTGTCTCAAGTGTACCCAGGCATGGCTTGAGCTATGGATACATACTCTGGGTGTATTAATCAAATTTAATAGACCCCAGTGTTTGAAACAATGCCTTAAATTTTTTTTTCAGAGGCAGCACAGAAGTGGGGCATTGTACAGCAAATAAAAATGTTGCTACAATGCCTGTAAATCAGAGCTTTAAACTATGTTTCAATTATCCTTCTATTATCCAGCTGGTATTTAAGCATGTTTATTATTCAAATCAGCAGCGAATGTGCTGCTGTTGTGTAAACAACTGTCACTTGCTGAAACAATGATTAGGAGGCACCATCCCTTTCAGGTGTACTCAGGAGTACTTATACCCCAGGCACTTGTATTTAAATATCATGTAAACACAATGCTTGAGTGACTACTTTCACTCCTGTTCCCAATGCCTCATGCCAATTCTATTACATTAAGAGGGAAATCTATTAAATTTTTCATTTATACACATCCGTACACTGTTTTTACCCATTGTATCATTAAGGCTTAGATTAATATAATAGATATGCTGAGAGATACAGTGTGCATTAAAACAGCCAGTTCAAAATAAAAGCCAATTTCTCTGCATTATTTGGGGGTGTTGGAAAGCTTTTGTGAAAACAATACAAAGAAAATTATTTTCTGAATAAAAAGCATGACACGGAGAAAAGAAAAATTTGGCCCCCAGAAAGAGCAATCTTGAAGCTTTATTAGCTCCATTACCAATTCAGCATATAAAAAAGGTAGAGAGCCAGAAAATAGGACATTTGTAGAATGAATCTGTGTCTCCTTTGAAGGTTTTCCGCTATTACTGAGAGAGAGTGTGTGTGTGTGTGTGGGGGGGGGGGCAGGTTTGTGGGTGATGTTTGCTGGGCAGAGCTTGGAACTGCTACTAGGCTGTGTTCCCAAAGAGTTTTTCCTTTTTTTCCTTAAGTCTCAGTTTCCACATATAAACCAGGAAGACAAAGTTTTGGACAGAGAGCATTGTACGTGGTGAGGAATTATAATCTGATCAGTTGGTCACAGAGACTTTGCATTATCTGAGATATACTTGGAGAGCTCAATAAATTCTTGTTGATTGACTTCATTTGCTAACATGCAAGTGATATCTCCTGTGCTTAGGGAGCCACTGACAAAAGGTAGTGGGTGCCAGAGAGAAGGGGGTAACAATGGGGTTTTGATTTGGGATCGGAAAGGTGACACTCGGCAAATTCGTGGAATTGGGGAGGGGTGCAGCCCGAATGCTTAGCAAAATCTTCCAAGTGGATTTTAAAAGAGCTGTGAGTTTATGTGCGAATAATATCCAAAATACTGCCTTTTGGCTCTTCTGGTCAAGATCACTGGCTGCATAAGTAAACATGGCTTGCTTCTTCACACAACCTCATCAAAATTACAATTAAAATACAAAACAACCATCATCCAGAGCTGTTCAGAAATCAAGCTGAATGGAAGTCCGACAACTAAGAATTAAAGAAATCACATCCATCCAGACTGGTAAGAGGGACAGAGATGCAGAATGGGCTGGTTCCACACCCACATGTCGTGGATAAAAATTTGGGAGGGATATCTGAGGAATAAGGAGTCCCAGCCTCACTCTAGGCCCCCTAGCCCAGGGTTCCAGTGCCAGGAAGATAAGCCCCAATAGCTCCCAGCTGCAAAAACCAGGGGGGATTGATTCAGTGGAAAAAACTTCTAAAGTCCCAAGCAGTTCCTTTTACAGGACCCATACATGGGCTTACTCAGACTCATTTCCTCTGAGCTCCAGCACCAAGGTAGCAGCTTGAAAGGTACCAGGGGCATACAGGGAGAAACTGAAGTGTCTGGCATCAAGGCAAGAGCTGGGGACAACTTTCTCCCAGACAGAAAGGCAGGTAGAGGCCATTGTCCAATTTCTGAACCCTCCCCTCACAGAGCCACAGAGCTGACAGGCAGGTGCCATATCTGAGACTCCATCAACCTGGCTCACACTGTTCATCCTGTCCTGGAGATCCCCTGAGGCTCTGTCCCACCCAACTAAAGGGCTGACCCAACTAATAGGCCCTCCCAAACTGTTAACAGTTACCTTTCCATATGAATGGCTAGTCTTGGTTCATGCTTCACAACTTCCTAAATCCTTTCAAACAAGCCACAGCCAGCCTCACCGACCTCCCAGTCCCCCATACCTCTTGCTAAGTGGCCCCAGGCCCAGCACTAGCAGCAGCCAGCCTAGATTCACAGCTTAGTTTTGACTTGGAATCTCCAAACCATTCACAAGTAGTAGCCATCTCAGATTGCTTTATGTCTCAGGCAGGGTGGCCCTGGGCAGAACATAGTTGGGGGCTGACCTTGGCCTACACTACTTGGGAAACCCCAGAGCCTGTGCACCCACTGGACAGCTACAGACCACGTCAGAGCACCACCACCCTGCCCCTGCACAGCTGACCCTCCACAGAGGGCAGATTGGTGGCCGGTGGTCACAACCAGTCCTTGCAGGACTGGCCTAGGTACATCTCTCCCATTGACCTGCCAACAGCAGCCAAGGCTCAACTACCAGAGGAGGGTGTACTCAGCCCACACAAAGGACACACCTCGAGTGTTGTTTACAAGGAAACAACCGTAGAGTGAATAAAGTTGAGAATCAAATCAATATTTGGAACATAAGCAAAAAACAACCAATCAGAACAACAAGAAGAAAAAAGAATCCAAAAGAATGAGCATAGTGTAAGCAGCCTCTGGGACAACTTCAAGTGTTCCAACATTTGCATCATTGGATGCCAGAAGAAGAGAAAGAGCAGGAAACTGGAAGTCTATTTGAAAATGTAATGAAAGAAAACTTTCCTAATTTGATGAAGGAAATAGATGTGCAAGTCCAGGAAGCACAGAGAGTCCCAAACAAGATGGATGCAAAGAGGCTCACTACAAGACACATCATGATTAAAATGCCGAAGGTTAAAGAGAAACTCTTACAAGCAGCAAGAGAAAAGAAGTTAGTTACCTATATGGGAGTTCCTGTAAAACTATCAGCTGATTTCTCCAAAGGAACTTTGCAGGCTAGAAGGGACTGGTAAGAAATATTCAAAGTCATGAAAAACAGGGACTTACAGCCAAGGTTGCTCTACCCAGCAAAGATACCACTCAGAATTGCAGCGCAGATAACGAGCTTCCAAGACAAGAAAAAAACTAAGGGAGTTCATCATCACCAAACCATTACTACATGAAATGTTAAAGGGACTTATTTAAGAAAAAGATCAAAATAATGAACAATGAAATGGCAACAAATACATGTCTATCAACAATTGAGTCTAAAAAACAAACTAAGCAATTAAGAACAGACGGAATCACGGAGACAGAGAGCATTTTGATGGTTGCCAGATGGGAGGGGGATGGGGGAGAATGGGTGAAGAGGTGAGGAAATTAAGAAGTACAAATAGGTGGAGAATAGCCATGGGTATATAAAGTACAGTATAAGAAATGGAGTAGCCGAAGAACTTAGATGCATGACTTAAGGACATGAACAATGGAGTGGAGATTACCTGAGGGAGTGAGGGGTGCTGGCTGCAGGGGGGAAAGGGGAGAGAAATGGGGACAACTGTAATAGCATAATCAGTAAAACATAGTTAAAAATATTCCTTTTTGATTTCAAAATGCGATCAATTCCTACCTCTTTAGAATCTGTAATATATAGTAGGGTAGCCATAAAATTTATCATACAGCTTGGGACATTAGGAGAATGGGTGTGTTAAATCATAAATGCCTGTACAGCCGGTATAAACCGGCACTGTCTGGAAAACCTGTGCATGGGATCGCTGTCAAATCACAGCTAAAGTCTAAATCTGGCTAAGAATTAAAGCAAGGAAGCTGAATGAAAAATAGTGATTCAAGGGCCCCTTTTTGGAGGTTGATTATTGTCTTTTCATTAAAGAAAAATAGTTGATATTTTTGTGAATAATTAGAACCCACAAGGCAAGTAATACTCAACTTTCAGAAAACCCAATAAGCAAGTCTATTTTTATGCATTATGTATATTAGCCAATAGCTGTTCACTTTTCGAAATAATTATCCCACAATGAAAAGACTTACTGGATTCCTAATCAGCAACTTATTTTTGTATGTGATTTAATTTATTCAAATCTTGCTAGAGAATATCTGCTGCACAAATGCAAAGTCTGTATTTTACACAACTTTAATTTCTTAGCATGGACTTGAGCTCAGTCTGCAGAATCAAATGATGACCCTTGGGATCCACACATATGGCATCTCACCCAAAAATACCATTTCTTAGTTATTGGAGGATAATTTGGAACTTGGTTAATGAATCTGAAAATTTTCTGCCCCTCAGCAGACAGCATCCAGATATTGCGAATTTTAATGCTAGCATATAAAAATTATTTTAATCTCTTAGATAACTGATTTTTACATTGACACCTCATGATTCCTACAGCTATTTTCAGCTCTTTTGTATTTCTTTTATGGAAGCACGTAAGCACATGATCGAATTCTTTCTTCATTGGTGGAAGAAAAATAACAATATGTTTGTTGTTTTATACATTTACGAAAAGCAGGATATCTGATCTCTTTCCTATCTGGGCGGACTGATTTCTCACAACTTGGTCTCTAATATCTCAAATTGCCTGTTTGCCAACAACTTCTTGGGTTCCTGTTTACAATAGGGTGCTAATTGTTTACTGGAGGCCTAATTGCCGAAGTGACTTTGGACAGCATTATTATGCCGCTTGGTGTAATGCTGTGCACCAAGGTCGCTCCCTCCTCAGTTACGTGCTCTGTCAGCTCCTAAGCTCCATACGTTACCTCAGGGGTGTCAGACTCATTTTAACTGGGGGCCACATCAGCCTCGCAGTTGGCTTCAAAGGGCCGAATGTAATTTTAGGACCGTATAAATGTAACTACTCCTTAACAGTTAAGCGAGAGCTTAGCGCAGCCACCGGGTACAAACAAGGTGGAGGGCTGGATTCAGCCCGCGGGCCTTGTGTTTGCCCACTGTGCATTACCTGCACCTTTCCCTAAACAAATTCCTTCCACTAGGCACTCGTAATTCTAGTGCCAGTCCCTGGATCCTAAATACCTAAAACAAACCCTTCAGTGTCTACCTGACTTCTTTTACCCCAAAGTTAGACACTTTGATCTTTGTCATTTAAGCTCATTTGATGGAGGTAAGCACAGTGTGGCTTGTTCTTGTTGTTGGCGGAACATCGAGAGGGTTTCTGCTGAGGTGTGTCCTACGCTCCCAAACTTAATGTTGTGAAACTCCAGGCAGGGTTTACCAGCCAAACCATCGGCGTGAACAAGGCTGGTTGTAAAAAATAGCCTAAGCAACATGAATTGCAGCTGCTGGTTTTTCTGTCTCCCTCCATTGTGGGGATGGTGACTCCATCAGTCTCGTGTGTCCCTGTTCATCCTTCCAGGTCTCCGGGCCTCTCTTCTCTGGGAAGCCATTCTCCATTGTTTCGATCCCACCTATTCCTCTTTGAATTCTTAGGAGCCAGAATTTGTCATGTCCAATTCTTATTATTAACCATATTGTATGTACCATTATTTGATGCTGTCTCCCATACTTTTCTTAATAAGCTTTTGTTTTGGAGAAGGGAGTACCTTGTACTTCTGTGACTGCTTTTATACCTGGCACAGGGCTAAGGTCACAGGGAATTAATGAACACTAAGTTAGCCAATATTAATTACTTACTGTATGCAGAGCTGGATGCTCAGTATCAGGAAAAATACAATAAAAGATATTTCCTGCCATCAGAGGTTTTCCCCAAATAGGGGAAATCCAGCGGGGAGGTGAAGATAAAAGCTAGATTTTGAACTCCTATAGCTAGATTTCAAAGAAATCATATAGCTCATGGGAAATGGAGCTGTGAAATGACCTAATTGAAGAAAAGCGTTCAATGGTAGGAGAAGCCTGTGCCAGGAGTCGGAGGAGTATGTTGGGGAATGCCCTGTTTGTACAGGATGACTGACGGCCAAACACTGGAGGAGCCGTTCTCCCGAAAGTCTATGAGTGTCTGTGTGAAGCTACGTGGCTTTGGGAGGAGGCTCTGCAGGCGGGACAGGGCTGGGAAGGTCATACCTGATTGACGGACACTGCTCTGGCCCACACCTGGGCTGGCCATTCCAGAGCACCAGGAAGCAGCAACCTGGCCAGGCAGGCACTGGCCTTTCTCAGAGGACATTGGTGGTGGACTTGAGGAGAGGTATTTTGATGAGGAGGGTCGCATGGGCAAACAAGACAACCTGCAGGCTTCGCTTTGGGGTTCCCTGGAAGAATCGGGGAGACTGTTGATGTAGGAGTGGAATCCCTCATTCCTCTTGGAAGAAAGGCCACCGTCCTTATAATGGCCTAAAGGCTCATGTCATCCAGGGCCTGTCACTCCGCTAATTTGATCTCCTCCTCTCTGTCTTTACTTGTTCTCAAGCTACAAGCTGTCCTGTCTCAAGGCCTTTTGCCCATGTCCGGATTTCCTCCTCTCCATCCCTCCCACCTCTTTCCAGCCTTGGTGCAAATGTCGTCTTCTCAAGGAGATGGGTCTCTTCGCTGCTGCCCTCTCCCTAGCTCTGCTGATTCCCCTGCCCTGGAGCTTCTTCTGTGTGCTCTTCACCTTCTAAGATGGTACATCATTTCCTTGATTTGTGTTTCAGTCGTCTGGCTCATAGAATGTAAATTTCATAAAGGCACGGCGTTTTGCCTGTTCATCCTCTGAGGTCCCCCGGTTGCCTAGATCACTACACACTATGTGCTCCGTATGTGTTTATCGAATGAGTAAGCAGCAGGGGCTTGATTAGTGGTGGTAATAGTGGTAGACAGTGAGCTTTTAATGTGACCTTGACTTCATTTGCACTCTTAGCGGGTTAAACTTGGGGGCGTTCATGTTACAGTTGTGGTGAGGCTCCATCTTCATTTCTGATTGATTTTTAAACAGTAGATCTTACGGCTTCACTTACACATTTCTCTGTTCTTTAGTGTCTCTGGAAGTAATTCATGGTCTATAAACCAGCATTTAAATGCCCGAAGGAAGAACCTGGCAGGGAACTTAAGAGTGAATATCTTCATAAAGGAAGAAATTCCTTGGTAACTTGAACAATGGCTGCCTCTGCCTCGGTGTTCGGAGCCAAATAAGTCAACCTTTAGGGAAAACAATTCTTGTCCCAATTTAGGGCCTTTCTCAGCTGCAAAAACAGCTTTTTTTTCTCAGGGTCTGTCACTAGTAGCTCCTCTAGCCTGCTACTTCAGAAGCTGTTAATGGCCAGCTTGTTAGCCCATTAGCAACAGTGTCAGCCCATTTGTCAACATTTAAGTGGTGCAGACGGCTGGGGTTCCAGCAGGGTGTGGGTTGGTTGACTGCAGTGCCGCGATTCCTTGCTTTGGTGTGTTTTCTGCGCGGGCAGGGGCAGGCTTCCTGATGTGCCATGTACTGGTGATGAGGCTCACCTGTGTTTCACTTCCCATGGGGTGGAATTCTTAGGGTGATTGTGTGGAAAGGGGTAGTTTTGTATTTGTACATGACAAACATTCAGCTGCTGATGACCTGACCCTTCGCCACCTATCTCTGATTGTCACCCCTCTTCCCTTGCCAGCTACCTCCAGAGACATAGGAGTTAGTGAAAAACCCTGGTGATTAGAGGTGTGCCCGGACCAGAGGGGTGGCCTGTGTGTGGTTTGCAAGGAGTTCGTTTGTCTTGTCTGTTGGTCTGTTTTGTTCCTGTGATAGGCAGCATGAGTGCCTGCCCCACCCTGCCCACCCCCCAAAAGTTGACCATGTCTGAATCCTTGTGAATATATCACCTTACAGGACAAAAGGGAGTTTGGCCATGTGATTAAGGTGAGGACCCTGAGATGGGGAGAGCAGCCTGCATTGTCCAGGTGGGCCCAATGTCACCACAAGGGTCCTTAAATGGGAGGCTGCAAAGAGGGTTAGAGTGATGTGATAAGACCTCCCTGTTGTCACTGGCTTGATGATGGAGGAGGGGCGTCAGAGGCCAGGGACTGTGGGCAGCCTGTAGAAGCTGGAAAGACTCCTGCTGGCACCTTGATCTTGGCCCAGTGAGATGCATTTCCAGCTCCTGACCTCCAAAGTGTAAGATAATACATTTGTGTTGTTGAAGCCATCCTGTGTGTGGTAATGTGTCACAGCCGCAATAGGAAACTAATGCTTTACCCAAGGTGATTGGTGGACTTTGTGGTGGGGCAATTGAAGAGACAGAGAACATAATCCCTTTCCCTAAGATACTGCGGTGGCAGGGAATGGGCACACAAATTGGGCTCTCTTCAACAGTATTTGGAGAGTACAAACTTTAATCCTTACCCTATTCTATTCTAAGTACGTTGCATTTATCAGGAGCTAAAAAACAAAACAAAAACAAAAAGCCTTCAAACTTTCCATCCCAGACTCTGAGGCATGCACAGCATTTTAACAGGGGAGAATAAATACATTCACACCTGTAATAGCTTGGAACATGAAGCCACATGGTCAAAAGCAACCGTCATCAGAACAAAATAGTATTGCACGCAGTATGTACGATGAGACAAGGTAATACTGGTGATGAGCTTTATCAGTGCAGCATGCACCAGTCCAGCCATCCTTATAGCCATCAACAAAAGAGATCCCCTTGCTCCCAATGCTTTGCTCTGATTTTATATATGTGTGTGTATAATGTGTGTGTGTGTGTATGAGAGAGAGAACACACCAGTGCTGTGTCTTCCATGTTGCTTATGGATTGTTGATTGTTTTCACGCATTTTATTAGTTCTCATCTATTCCATCCATTCTGAGCTGTTTCAGCGGTCTTCTCAATTCCAGCCATTCTTCTGTTTCTTCATTATCCTCAGAATGCCTTTCATGTTGGGAGTTTATTTCAGTCGTAAAGCCATTTTGAGAAATCTTAAGATATTTATTTCATCAGGATGTTTTATGCCTTCTCAGCATTCTTAGACCTGATTTGCCAATTTAAAGTCACACTTTTTACCTTTGATCAATAAATGCTAAGGGAGGTATATGTATATTTGTAAATACTCTTTGGAATTGTATTAAGTTCAATATCGGGGCTAAGTACCTGACATTGCACATACAAATTCTAAGTTTAATTGTATTAAACCTTCAGAAAATCTTCAGACATGCCCATATCTTAACCTCTACAACCCGTGACTACGATCTTATTTGGAAAAAGAGTCTTTGCAGATGTAACTAAGGTTCTCAAGAAGAGGCCATCCGGATTATCCAGTGGGCTCTAAGTTCAATAACAAGAACCTTTAGGTGACAGAGAAAAGGAGAAGCCACAGAACAGAAGACCCTGTGAAGATGGAGGCAGAGACTGGAAGGATGCAGCTACGTGCCAAGGAATGCCGGGGACACCAAAAGCTGAAAGACGCACAGAAGTATTCTCCTCTAGAGCCTGTGGACGGAGCGCTGCTGATTTCAAGGGTCAGAAATCAAGGGTGTTGGCCTCCAGACCCTGAGAGAATTAATTAATTTCTGTTGTTTTAAGTCACCAAGTTTGTGAATTTGTCCTGGCAGCTGCTGGAAACTCCTTTAGTCATAAAACATCCCGTGCCTACATGGTACCTGTTAGTGTCAACATGTGTAAATGATCAGGCATGATTTTCACGAGATCATTGGATCACTGGGCCACTCTCACTGGCTTAAATGATTAAATGAAAAACTCACCCAGCTGAGCTTTTTAAAAGTACTCTTAGGTGTTTGGCACGTACAGGATGAGTGATATCAGCCGAGGGTGTAGTGTGTTTTCACCTACAGGCACCCATGGAGGCCACGCAGTGGGTTTGAAATCATTTTAGGAAAGCAGGATTGTAGGTGGGTTCTGGGTAAGACCTACGTGGCTACTATGTCTCAGAGAGAGAGAAGTGGGGAATGGGAGTCCCAGCGGGTCCATTTGTTTCATGGGAAAATTTAATTACTGGCCCCAGGAGGCCTTTCATTTGGATTTTATGTAACAACTACATTGTCAGCAGATAGAGGGAGTCAGACCTTGGGCCAAGCAGATGGGGAAAATAATCTATAAAATGTGTTCATGAAATATGATTGTTTATTCCACCCTGGAACTTAATAGAAATCCTCTGACTGTTGTTCTGCAGTCAACAAGACTCATCTGATAGTTGGTGACCATGGTAACAAAATCAGGTCATAGGGAGGTTCACGCTGAGATCAAGCATATGTAGATCTCCTAGTTCAAATATACATAAAGATAAGAACCTGTTGGTAAGAGTCTGAAATGCTATGCTGAAGAGGAGCTCTCCTGCCCCGAGCTTATAATACTGAGAAAACGATCGTTTGATTGCAATAGCCATACGTTTTTCAGAAAAGGAAGAGCTTGTTCAGATTCACTGGGGGGGAAAAGATAATTCAGAAATGTGAGACCAGACCGAGTGCAGAGATGTTGCTTCATAGATCTGTGTAATTTACTCCCTGGGGTTTGTAGTGCGTCTGACTTATATTTTAGACATAATTAAGTAATCAGCAGTGTACATTGTAAAATGAATGTTTAGGCTGCCTGAGGTTAAATTTTCACAGCCATAGCAGCTGCGTGGTACTGACGACCACCCCTCCCCGCAGCCAAATCCTCTCCCCTGCATACAGTCAGTTATTTAAAATCTGTGAATGGGACTAGAATTATTTCCACAGTCACCATTTTTCTGGAGGTCTAAAGAGCAACCGCATGGTAACCGCTGGGTACCAGGATCGCTGCACTTCACGCTAGTGAGCATTCTCTGGTCTGGCTCAGCAGCTAGAGTGACAATAATAATATCAATTATAGAATGAACGATGCTTTTATTTATGTAGGATCTTACTTGATCCTCCAAAAGCCCAGCAAGGTAGGACATTTTCCCCCGAGACAGGTGGGAAAGTTAAGAGAATCAGGGAAGTTACTGTTCTGGGAGGTCATAGGGTTTTTGCTTTTATTTATTTATTTATTTATTTATTTAAAAAAATTTTAATTCCAGTTGACATTCATTTCCAGTTGACTAGTTTCAGGTGATAGCAGAGTGGTTAGACATTTATATAACTTATCAAGTGATTACCACAATAAGTCTGGGACTTACCGGCACCATACACAGTTATTACAATATTATTGACTTTATTTTCTAAGCCGTACTTTACATCCCTGTGACTATTTTGTAACTGCCAATTTGTACTTCTTAAACCCTTCTGCTTTTTCACCCAGCTTCCACCCCCAAGCCTCTCTGTTATCGACCATCATCATTTCTCCGTATGAGTTTATCTCTGTTTTGTTTGTTCATTTATTTTGTTTTTTAGATTTCATATGTAAATGAAATAATAAGGTATTTGTCCTTCTGTGTCTGGCTTATTTCACTTAGCATAATGCCCTCTAGGGTCCATCCATGTTGTCAGGAATGCCAAGATTTAATTTCTTTTTTATGGCTGAGTAGTATTCCATCGTGTGTGTGTGTGTGTGTGTGTGTGTGTGTGTGTGTGTGTCACATCTTCTTTATCCAGTTGCTTATCAGTGGATACTTGGGTTGCCGCCCAGTATTGGCTATTATAAATAATGCTGTAGTGAACAGAGGGATGCATATATCTTTCCAAATTAGTGTTTTGTATTTCTTCAGATAAATATCCAGAAGTGGAAATGCTTGGTCATAAGGCAGTTCCAGTTTTAATCTTTTGAGGAACCTCCACACTGCTTTCCACAGTGGCTGCACCTGTCTGCTTTCCCACCACAGTGCATGAAGGTTCCCTTTTCTCCGCATCCTCACCAGCAATTGTTGTTTGTTGATTTACTGATGATAGCCATTCTGATAGGTGTGAAATGATATCTCATTGTGGTTTTAACTTGCATTTCTCTGATGATGAGTAACAGTGAGCATCTTTTCATAATTAGGTATTAAAATCCTTATTTTGAGCAAATGTGTGCAAAAGATCCAGCCCAGTAGTCAGCACCTGGTGATGGGAGTTGTCACTGTGGTGGTTCTTACCTTCTGTGTCTGAACCCTGTGCTCTGCCCGTCCCGTGGGCACATGTCCCTACGTTTGGCGGCATTCCCTCTTCCTCACCCCTACTGGCTCTTGGAGGGACATACGGGGAAGAAGAGGGAATTAGAAGGACCTCTTTTCTTTCTTTCTTCCCCTTCTTCTGTTTTCACTCCCTTATCTATCTATCTATCTATCTCTCTCTCTCTCTCTCTCTCTCTCTCTCTCTCTCGTTTCTTTCTATCAGTCTTGACCCATATTCATTCTTTCCCCCACTAAGTCCCAGAGTAGATACGGCAGGAGACTAGGGTCATGAGGGATGCTTTAGAGTGGTGTCTACTTGCTCCAAGGAAGCACAGACCTCGGATTTAACTTAGGCCATGGGTTCACTGGGGGATTTTCAAGGAAATGGGTGGGTGCTCTCTCTCTTCAAAAACAAATAAAAATATAACATTTTTTTTGTTTTGTATTTTCAAAAGAAATAGTTGCTGGTTATGTATTTAAAAATTCCAACAACATAGATATGTAACCCAAAGTTTTCTCCATTCTGACTCCTTAGCAGTAACTACTGTTAACACTTTGATATGTTTAGTCTTAGATTTATTTCTGTGCTTAGTGAGTTGTATACGCTATACCCAATATATAATATGCCCACGGATTTAAAAGTAAAGTATCTTTATTGGATACATTCTGCTCTGCAACTTACTCTTTTCACTTAATATCTTTCCACATCAGTACGTGTAAATCTAGTACTAGTGAATTAGTGTATATGTAAAACATGTGAAGAGCATTTTTTAATTCTACAGTGCTGTTTTAGAGAAATACAATCTTTATTATTTTCAGGAATGAACAGTAAGTCACATCGGGCTAACGAAGAGTTTCCAAGTAGAGTTTTGACTTATAAATGATGCTTTGCTTCGATTCATAAATTACCTTCACCTCTATCATATCACTGTCGCAACTGTCCTCTGAGGTGGGTTATAATCCCCATTTTAGAGGTGAGGAGACTCAGGGGACAGAGATGACTTAGGTTGACACAGTCACTATTTGAATTAGGAGTTTGGGTGGCTGTGTCTGAACTGTTTAGAAGCTTTTATTCTTTCTAACAGATTTCAGTCTTCAAGCATATCAACCTTTATCTTCCCCGTCCCCGTCTTTCTCCGTCATGTTTGCCTGGCAAAATCCCAGCCCTCATTCATTCAAGTCTCCTCCCCTCCCATGCTTCACCCTGATGCTGAACCTAGCTGGAGAGAAGCATTGGCCACACTAACTGCCTTGCTTTAAGTTCGTGATTGACCGAGCTCAAGGGGGGCCTCGGTGCTCCCCAGGAGTCCTGCAATCCTCCACTTTCCCCATCTATCACATTCCCTGTCTCCTAGCTGACAATATCACCTTGCTCTTATCTGGCACCTTCCAGCATCCTCTCTGGACTCTCTGGTAATGAGCTTGCTTCACATTTCGCTGAGAAAATAATGCAAGCAGAAGGGAATAAACACTTGGGCTACTATACCTGTCAATCCACTTGCTTTTGCCCCAGGTAATCTTGGTTGCTCTAGGCCATGGTTCCTAGAGACATCCCTTCTTTCTACCGCAGTTTTCCCTCTACGTGGGCCTACCTTTGCGAATGATCAAACATGCTATAATATCTCCCATTAAACAGAAAAAACCCCTGACACACTCTAAGACCTTTCCTCGACCCTGTCCCTCTCTCCAGGATGGCCCATTCCTTTCCTCTCCATTACCTGAACAATTCCTTAAAGAAGTCATCCATACTTGCTGTTTCTACTTTCTGCCCCCTTGTTTTCATTTAGATGGACTCTATTCAGGCTGACCCCCACCATGCCACCTAAGAAAATGCTTTCAAAGTAACCAGTTACCCCCACACTGCCAAGTGCAATGTCAGTCCTCAGCCCCATCTTACTCAGGCAACAGCCCTGCATTTGGTCCAGCTGATCCGTTGCTCCCTTAGGCAGAAGTCCCTGCTTCAGTTGTAGACTGAGACCATGTTTTCTCTATTCTGCCACCCTGGCTGCTCCTTGTTACCTTCCTTAATGGGTTTCTCTTAATTTTGTAGCTTCTAAGTGCAGGAGGAGGGTCCCGGGTCTTGCTCTTTGGAGCTTTCCTTTTTATTCATTCCTGGTCTCTAATAATTTCACCTGGACCTCCTGGTTTTAGATAGAAATTTATACCTCTAGCTGGCACCTCTCCTGTCTGCTTGGTGTCTCTAGCTGGATGGCTAATTGCACCTAAAATCAGGGACTCCTGATCTCATCCCTACCTGCTTTCCTCTGTCCAGCCTTCCAGTGGCCGAGCCTTGCACTTTGGAGTCACCCTAACTCCTCTCTTGCTCTCACACCCCCACAGCTGATCTTTCAGCAAGTACTTTTCTCTCTCTACCTTCGGTACACATCCGGAATCTAGGCACTTCCCTCCACCCCTGTTGCTGCTCTGATCCAAGCCACTGCCTGGTTTATCATCTGATGTTTTTCACTTGCCTCTGTTTTTGCTTTGCCCCCATCACAGCCACACTGACCTTTGTATAATTCAAGTTAAAATAATAATTATCATCATAGCAAATATTTACTGGGTGCTTGGCAATATATATATTTAATGATCATAACAGTTCTACAAGGTGGGATTTATTATTGTACATGTTTTGCAGATGAGAAAACTTAGGCAGAAAACAGTTAAAGAACTTGCTCCAAGACCACACAGTTAGTAATCTAGGAGCAAATTTGAGGAGTGGTAATTGTGAGGGGCTCTAAGTGGGGGTTGTCAGTTCCATCTTCCTAAAGTGATTGATTCTTCCTGCCTAGTGCAGGTCAGTTTCATGGTAATAACCATGCCATTGACCCTTTACTGAGTGCTTGTGCGAGGTCCTGCGTGTGTGCTTTACACATACCATCTCTTGTACCCTCTCAGGATCTCAGGATAGTCCTGTGAGCAGGTGGTATTCAGCCCCATTTTACAGATGAGGAGACTGAGGCTTAGTGCTCTGAAGATTCACACCGAGTGGTCGAGATGGAATTTTTACTTTGGCCTTTGAGGTTCCTATGCCCAGACTTTCCCCACTGGGCAGACAGATATTCAGTGAGTGAGGGAGGGACTCCGAGGGACTCAGGTGGAGCCTGGGAGGAAGAGCTCAAGTGCAGCTCCCACACTCCCTTCTTCTCTCAGAAGGTGGGTTAGTGGGTCTGATGAGTCAGAGACTGGTGCCATG
Organism: Anoura caudifer; assembly: GCA_004027475.1. Taxonomy (NCBI): domain Eukaryota; kingdom Metazoa; phylum Chordata; class Mammalia; order Chiroptera; family Phyllostomidae; genus Anoura; species Anoura caudifer. The sequence continues at coordinate 141,718 of PVKU01003947.1, forward strand.
GGGCTGGAACTGGAGTTGGTGCTTCCTTCTAGGGAAGTGGGAGATCTGGCTGAGATGAGCCAGCCCTGTGACTCTCTCAGGCAGTTGGAAGTGACAATAGCGCAGAGCAGACTGGCCTGGGGCAGGGTAGGGGCCCTGCTTCCTGGGTGATGGTGAGGAGCAAGAGGGGGGAGTGGACAGTCTATTTTTTCCCGGGGCCTGGCAGCATGCCTGGCCTCTGCTGGCACTTTGGTGGCTTACAGGGTCCAGGTCACGGTGGATCTATGCTGGGTGTCCCTGGCATCCATCAGCCTGCTGTGGCAGAGAAGCTGGCTCTCCTAAATCTTCTCTCTACCTCACCTCGACATAATGAGGACTGTAGTTCACCCTTTTCTTACCTCCTGTGGCTTCCTGTTTCTGTCTTACAGCCTTTGAGGATTACCAACAATTGTGTAGGGACTGTGTTTTAGCTCACTACTGGTCCCTGGAAAGAGACTCCTAGGGGAAATACATTAATGTTTTGTGAATTGAGTGATTGTTTTCTTGTGGGTTGATTCTCCTCTTGCCTTCCAGTGGACATGAACTCTAGATTGTGCTTGGGGTTTGGTGATCCATCCCACCCACTCTGTTCAAGCGCCCTTGGAACTTGAGGGGCCCACACTCCATTGAAGGTCCTGAGGCATCAGCGAAAGCCCCTACAAGAATTTTCTTCCACTTCCTGGACTCAGTCTTCCGTTTTCACCCCCTGGCCTGTTCCATTTCTCCTCTTTACCTAATTGCCCAGCGGTGGGAAACAGGTAGGGCTTTGCCTGTGTATTTTCTTCTCATAGTTAGCTGCTCTTCATTTCCTTTTTCACATACCTCATCCAGCATGGAGGGAAGTTCCTCAGGGAAATCCCTTGGGGATTTCTGGCAGATCTGAGCTGTGTTTCAGGCTTTTAGCTACAGACCCAAGATCCTGTTCCTACATATGACATTCCAGCAACCAGATCTATCACTAAACATGTCACTCACTCTTAAAATCCAGTAGACCACCATTGGATTAAAGTAATGCCATGAAACCAGAAGGATCAGACCAGCCACCCAAATAAACTTCTCATGGCCTCTCCTATTTTCTGATGTGAACAAGGCTGTCAGGGTCAGTGACACCTTCTGCAACACGTGTGCTGCATGCCAGCGTGCTTGTGGGCCCTAGTGTCAGGGCCTATGGCAGGAGGCAGGTCTGACGGATGAGGTTGGCACGTGAGCACCTGCCAAAGGTGGAGGGCAGAGGCAGATGAAAGCTGTATTTCCCTGAGCTGTTTGCTCAGGTCTTGGTTGGCGCTTCAACGTAGTCTGGCTTGTTTAAGGTTGTTTGAGCATACCCCTGCCTCCTTTGCCGAGAACCGGAAAGGCAAGACTCATGCCTGTGTCATCCTCACTCTGCCCAGTGCTGCCATGGGCACACTGCTGGCCTCACTGGAGAGTGAGTGAGACAATGCAAAGGGCTTGGTGCAGGCAGGTCTCGTGTACATGGGTAGAGCCTGTAGAACGTGGAGATTCACTATGTGCTCTCTGTTCTAATTCGTAGCGGGCACCTGGAGGAGTCGGAATGAAAGAGCGGGCAGATACTGGTGAGCTCAGGAGGGGACGGGGCCCAGAGCACGGGCTCCATCGGGATGAGGAGTCGGCCAGGGAATGTGGGGATGGAAGGGGCCTTTCAGAAGGAAGTCCCAGTGTGCTCCTCACCTCTTTCCGTCTCTTCCTCTTCCTTTTTTCTCTCCCACTGTGTTTACCTTGGAATCTCTTCAGCTGCTTAGTCCTACCTAGACTGGCCTCTGTTATATCATTTGGCTCCTGAAACACATTCCCTGTCTGGAATGGAGAGTGAAGAGAGACAGGGAACAGCAGGGCAAAAAAGAAACGAATCTGATGAGCACTCACTTTGTATCAGACACCACATTAGGCATTAACATAGCTTGTCCCATCCATTCTCACATCAATCCAAGGAGATGGGTGTGGTTATGCCTGTTTTAGAGATGAGAAGCCTGAGGCTTGGCTAAGGTTAGTAACTTGGTCAGTTAGTGGAGCTGAGCAACAAGCCTGTCTGACTCTGGAGCTAGGCTCAGGCCCCAGCTAGGACAGCAATTCTCAAGGACGGGTGGAGGAGCGAGGAAGTGGGAGGCCTTCAGGTGGATAAATGTAGCTTCTCAGGCCATCAATGGAAAGGACTTTCCCAGACTCAGCCCAGCCTTGTCTTTGCCTCTCCTCTCTAGCTTGGGAAGAAGGCTCGTGTCTGTGTGGAATCGTGCTGTGTTGTGGTCTCCCCACTGGGTACTGTTTCCTCAGTGCAGACGAGTGTTAGACGCACATTCTCATGCTGGACCCAGGTGTGGTTCTGGGCCAGGCTGACTACCTCCCTCTAGGTTCTGTACGCCCCCACAGGGAAACCCAAAGAGGCTGGTGCTTGGAGAACGTCAGCTCCCCCATGCCTGTCCCCAGCTCAAGTACGCTTTTCTTGGCACTGGAGAGTCAACAGGTGTGAACAAGTGTACAGAGACCTGGCATGCCAGGGCTGGCACTGCTTATGGCCTTCAGTCACAAGAGATGGCAATTGCCACCTTCTGCAGGCTGCCCATCAAAACACATTGTTGCCTGGCACCTCCATAGGCTCCAACCAACTTGTGAGCGGGCACCATGCCATCCCAGCAGATGGGCAGAGGGGGTGGGGCGCAGCCAAAGCAGCCCCATCCTGGAGGTGCCTGAAGTGGAGGTGGTGCGGGTCTGATTTCCAGCTGAGGCTGTGGCAGGATGGCTCCCTCTGCCTCAGATTTATAAGACAGGAGTTAAAGGGGGATGAGGTCTATGTGTAGCCTGTACCTAGTTGGCTACGGTTTGTTTTGGGGGAAAAATGACTTGGAACCCATCAGAAGATTGTGGCTTTGACTTTAATGGCCCTGAAGGGAATTTGGGAAATCAGAGAACAACATGGAAGATGTAGGAGATAAAAGACAAGAGAGGATTCCAAAGAGATTTTTATATACTACGCCCTTTTGCCAACCCCTTCTCCACCACAGACCACCTATCCTAACAGCAGGCTAACAGAAACCCCCATTGCCACCAGGCCAAGGCCGGTCAGGTTGGGGCCAGGGCTGGAGGAGCCCTCGCCACGGGGGGTTGGACACGCAGGCAGGGGCTCCTAGGAGGTAGGATGTGTTCAGGGCTCCCATTGCCCAGGGAACGGTGTCATGATTGTGGAACTCAATGGGGCGGTGGTTGGCATGCTTACATGTGCTGCAGGGCCACTACGGGCAGGTCTGCAGAGTCCCTGGGGAAGGCCGTCCACGCGGGGGAACAGCCGAGCACAGGCTCCAAGGGGAGACAGTACGTCTCATGAGGAGCTTCGAGGCTCTTTGGGGCAAGCGGAGGGAGTAGAGGTGGCCGCAGGGAGTCCTGAGAGATGGATGGAGCGAATGCCAGGCTGGGAGCTTGGGCTTCACTTGACAGGCAGGGGGAGCCATGGGAGGCTTTGCGTGGAGAAGCGCTTTGGTCAGTTTTGTGGAGAAACCTGGCACAGGGGGTGATGTGCAGGAAGAGCCAGGGCCAGAAGGCGGGGCCCAGGGCCGGCTGTAACTTTTGTGCCCGAAGGAGGGCAGTAGCATTGGAGGTGGCGGAAAAAAAAAAGGAAGACCATCACTAGGATACACTGGTGATGGGATTAGCACTTGGAGGGAGAGGGAAGAGCAAAAGAAGATCACAGAGTAATGGAGGGACATGGAGAAAGGGAAGTTGTCATCCCAGATACTAATATACATGTATTGTAACAGCAAGGAATTCTGGTTAGATGAAGACAACTATGCTTGTTCAGCTGGCTTATTTTAATTGACATGGTACATATTATTTTGTACTATTCATAGGTTTTCATGGATAACTAAGAATTAACTTTGAATAGCAGCTTATTAATTCTCACAGGTGAAAGACCTCTCTCCCAGGTCTGAGCTTCAGCTGCCCCCTTGTATTTCTGCCCAAAGTACGTTTGTCACTTTTATACCAGGTTGCTCTTGACCAGCCTGTCTTCAAAGCCAGCCCCTTGTTTCCCTGCAACCTTCTCTCCACTTCCGCACGCCTCTGTGATCGTTTGGTTATCATGTGGAAGAATTAACAGCCTCCACCAGTCTGAAGTTGCATGTGGGCTGCCTCTGCTAGTGGCCCACCCAGCAACTAGCCACACACCATTTTATCTCCGAAATTACACTGCAGAAGGAGAAAACAGACCAGTTGTTGTCCCGGGAGCAGCTGAGGAATAGCAAAGTCATAAGCTGTGCGTCTGGGGAGCGTGGTGATCAAGGATGTATCTGAAGCTCCTGACCAGCTGGCTCCTTTCCTCTCCCACACCTTCCTTATCCCTTCCTCACGTCTGTTCATTAAGAATGACAGAATCTGTGAGATAATCTCTTCCCAGGATCGCAAATCGGTTTTCTTTCTTGTGTTAACTCTGAAAGACTCACAGTGACTGACTGGAGTATTGCCCTGGGAAAGATTTTAAAGCTTTGACAGCTCGGTAGGAGAGAGTGCTGTGATCAATTAGTGATGTCTGCTGTGGGCAGAGAATTAGAAAGCAGTGACGCCTGCTGCGTATCTGACACCTCTCATCCAGTTCTAGCCTGACTCTTGAGAGAGGCCCAAAGTTCAGGCTGAGACACATTGTGACTTATTAAAGATAACAAAAGCTAACATGAATGTTAGTTAATACATGCTAGGGAAGTATTCCAAATACTTCACAGTGTAACTCATCTAATCCCCAAAACACCTCCTAGGTGCTCACCCTCACTTTACAGAGGAGGAAATAGGAAACACAGAGAGGTGAAATGACTGCCCAAAGACACAGCAGGAAGAGGAGCCAGTGTGGAAATCCAAAATCTGATTCCCCTGCTGCCTTCCACTGCTGCCGTCTGTTCTGTGTGACTCACAGAGTTCCTCAATAAGGGGCCCAAGCCCAGGTCTGCTGGCTCCTCACGGAAACAAATTGATATGCTCCCCAGTGTCCACAGCTGTATGCCTCAACATCCGAAGGAAAATAAAGAATGACCCTAAAAGAAGAACAAGCACACTGAGTATTGAGGGTATGCCAGGCACTTTGCTAAGAGTTGAGGAATGAAAAATAAATAAGTGCTACCCAGTCACTGTCTTTGAGAAGCTCACACCTCAGAGCAGAAGAGGTCCAGCTGAAGCCCCACCTCATTCACGAAGACTTTGCCTGCAGCAGTCTACCCTGATTTGGGGCTGCTCCCTATTCCTGGGTCGGCTGCTGATGTTCTCCTCTTCTATACTCTAAACCTCACTGCCCTCCCCAGGCACGGTTAACCCTGCAGGTTAAGTACACCCCGTGGGTGTCACGGAGGACATACGATGTTGGCACGATGTTGGGTAGAGTTCTACATGACATCCTACTGGCCCCCAAAACTGTTCAGAGGCTTGACTTCGCAGGGGTATCTGCACTTTGCTTTGAGGAAGCTGATCAACATAGGTCAGCAGGCTCCACGGGACATTCATTTTATTAAATCCTCTTTAGACACTGGCCCTACCACTATGCTGTCAGTTAATTTATTCATATGTCATGTCATTTCAGGAAGACTCTAAAGTGACCACATATAATAAGGTTAGTGGAATAGGATAAAAGCAGAAAACTTGATTGAACCAGAGAAGGTAGATCAAATATTGCCCATGATATAGATTATCACAGTTATTGTGATGAAGCAGTAAATTTCATATTATGCTTCCTAGCAGCCAGAGCAAAATGGAAAGCAGATTAATTCATCTGACATTATTGAAAGCAGAAAGCATAATAACTTCTCAGAGGGCCCCAACTCATCTAAGTCAAGAGAGATACTTTATCACTCTTGGCTGTTGTGATTAGACTGTGAGTTTATGCTAATGGGGTGACTTAAGGCTGGGCCTGTCACCTGAGAGACCAAGTGATTAGAGGGCTGGAACTTTGAGCCTCACCCACTGACCTTCAGGAAGGGGTTGGGGGTGGGGAGCTGGAAATTAAGCTTATAAAACTCTTGAACGAGGAGATTTGATGAGCATTCGGGCTGATGAACACATTGAGGTGTGGGGTAGGTGGTGGATCTGGTGAGAACATGGAATCCTCACCCCCCCCCCACCACCCCTTGCCCTGTGCATTTCTTCTATTTGGCTGTTCCTGAGTTGCATTCTTTATAAGAAACTGGTAAACATAAGTCAAGTATGTTTACCAGTTCTTATAACTCACTTCTTGAGTTCTGTGGCTATTCAGGGAAATCACAAACCTGCAGAGGAGAGGAGGAAAATCTGGATTTATAGCCAACTTGGACAGAGTATAATGACCATGGGGATTCTCTGCTTGCCATTGGTGTCTTAAGTGGACGGGCAATTATGTGGGACTGAGTCCTTAACCTGTGGGTCTGTGCTAACTCTGGACAGTTAGCATTAGAGTAGAAGTGACTTGTAGGACACCCAGGTACTATCTGCAGAGAATTGTGAGATGGCTGAGTCACTGGGGTGGATCCATCTGGGACAAGGGAATCCAAGAGGATAGGGAAGATGGCCACATGGGGGAGAGTTGAAATTCCCAGGAGCCTCTCCCCACAGGACACCTGACTGTTACCAGGGAAGCTCCCTCCTGGGTTCTGAGTAGGAATGAATTAGTTCCATGGAGAAATTCCTTGGTTTCCAGGTTTGGAGGGTCAGCAAGCATCAGTGTGGTGGAGGTAACCGCGTGGGAAGGCAACGTCAGCTCCTTGGCAAGCTTGCAGAACAAGTCCCGGGCCCAGCTTCTCCTTCAACCTTGGATGTTTTAGGGTTTTTGATTGAGTCTTCTATTCTAGGACATGCTCTCCTGTTCTTTGTGTGAGAAATATGTCTCTTGTTAGGGAATATGGAATCAGAGCTGGACCGAGAACTGCACTGGATTTAGGAGGGTGGAGAAAACATACCAAATGATTCACCCATGCCAGGTGAGGATGTGTGTGACCGTGGGCCATGGACAGTGTGTTCACCGGTGAAGGAACTGCCTGGCAAAGGAAGATTTTAAAAAGGGATGAGAAAACAGCTTCATAGGAGCAGTGAGACTTGAAGTGGCCTTTCAGGGACAACTAGGGTTTAGACTGCTGTAATGATGAGGGAAAGGTGTTTTTTGGAGGGGAGGGACCACTTGAGCAGAAGTGTAGAAGTGGGATCAAGTATGCCTCGAGGAGGGATAGCAGGAAGGTGACGGGAACTACCAAGCGTGAGTTCGTTCTGTGCATCAGCCACTGTTCTAGATTCCTGCCTAAAAGGAGCTTGCATTTGTACTGGGGCAGATAGACGTTAAACTAAGCAGCAATATGAACAAAATGGATAATTACAAAGGGAAGGAAGGAAATAGGGTGCTGTGAGAGACAGCAATGGGTTGTAGTTTACGAAGGGTTCTCTTACCCACTATTTCATCCGTATCACAACTCTTTGATGGAGGTAGGGCAGATATTATCCTTATCTTACAGATAAGGGGACTCCGACACAGCCCTTGGCTCTTTCCCCTCCAGCATGCTCTGCCTAGTGCAGTGTTGGGTAATTGAAGATGCTCAACGAATGCTGGAAAAACCAGCAAGCTTCCAGCTTCCTGGTGATGGGCCACCAAAAGTCAGCAGCCAGCATTTTGTCACATTGAGCCCAGAGAAAACTTCCACTTCATCAGTGCACGATGACATTGCAAACAGTTAAATGAATCGATCTGTTTTCCTTACAGAAAAAGAAACATATTCTGAAATTGATAGAGGCTCTTGTAAATAAGAAGAATTTACATCCCTGCCTGTGGTTGGTGCTGTTGCTGCAGCTCATTTGCTTGACCTGAAGCACAGCAGTTTCTATGTGTACAAACTCTTCCGCTCAGAGAGTGAATGGGATTTGGGGGCACTTTTTGAGGGGCGCTGCTCCATGCTGGCTCTCTGTTCTGCCTGTCGTGTCCCCAGAGGGTGAGATGCAACCAGGTGAGCACCAACACAGGTTTCAGTGGCACTGTTTGGAGCAAGTGACAACAGACGTGGTAAAGCGTGAATTATGTCTTGTTCGTGCCTCGTACACCCAGCCACCTCTAGTGAAGGAAGGATGTCAGGAGAGGGGACCAATGCCACCGTCATAGGGCATCAGAGCCCCTGGGTTGATCTGTTGGATCCACAAACCCCACTGGACTAAGTGATCCGGGCAACGTGATGAAGGGATCCGAATCTCAGTTTACCCAGTGAGAAAATGTGTGTGATGCTAATGGATTTTTAAAATTAGCAATGCCTTGAAACTCTTATTTTCAGGGAAGCTTACAATTTAATAAAAATCCAAGTCCACTCGACATGCTGGGTGAAGAAGCATCGAGAGTGCAGAGTTGAATGGGACTCGAGGCGCATGCTCAAGGAGTGCTGTGGTTGGTCTGCAGGAGAACAGCTGTGCAGAAACAAAGAAGGGCGTGTGTCCACTGCGCCGGTGTTATAGTAGGGACGTAGCCCAGGGCTGTGCACACAGGTGGCATAGGCTGGAGGACCTGGGGGAGACTTCACCAGGAAGTTCACATTCGAGCGAGCATGCCCTGAAGACTGCGCAGGAGTTTTCCAGGTGGAACAGGGGCCCCCGAGTTCTGGGGGTGAAGTTTTGCAGAGGCATTCCTTATCTTAGAGGAGGTAGTGTTACGCTCAACTCCGCTTTGGGACTTAGTCTGTTTCTCCTACCACCTGCTCCCCTCCATCCGTGGGTGGGGAGAAGTAATTTAATATATGTCCAATCAGAGTGTTGAAGGATTAGAAGGAATTATTTCCTCACTTACAGAAGTCTCTAGGTCTGGATGGCAAATCTCTAGCACATGGGACACTATCTTCTTCATGGGCCTTTGGGAGCCATTGCTGATTGAGTACCTCGCTTTCTACTGAGCCCTGACTTGGCTTCTAAATGTTGCTCAGCACAGCGCTGCAGACAGCTGCCACCAACCCGAGTGTGCAGGTGTCGGGGAGCGGGGGTGGGGGAGAAATTTGCCATCCATGATCTAGTTCATCCTCGTGGATCTCATTGGGCACATGGGTCCAAAGACAGCAGAGCCTCCTCCCACTTGTGGGGGAGGACAAGGAAATACGGAGTCAGTGTCCCCATCTTAAGATGGATGGAATGGACCACGGTGCTGAGTAGATACAGCTGGGTGGGGTCTCCACAAGTGAAAATTCCTTCCCTCCAGGTTTGGGTGCGTTTCTCTCTCTGTGCTGCATCGCCCATTCTCCCCGAGTTTCTGACCTGAGTCCTCTTCATTTCCCCCATGTGAGGCAACAGGAACTACAGAGAAGATAAGGGAAGTAAAACACACGGTCCTCAGCCTTTAGAGTCCTATAATGTATTTGGAGCAATGGGACAGGCATTCATGACCTAGTGAAGAAACTGTGCTGTTTTAACCATGGATGGTGACATATAGACTCTAAAATTATGTGTAACACCACATAACTAGTATTTTGAATGCTATTTACTAGGCAGTATATGGTGATGTAAGGTATAGCACTGGTCCCCAACTGTCAGGCAAGGAACAGGGAAAAGTAAATCAGCCTTTACATGACCGTGTGGTGGGGACTGTGCTAAAGCTCCTGAGGAGAACGGGGGAGCAGGGACAGATGAACTGGGCCATTTCCAGGCACTGAGGGTTTGACTGATGTTCTGGGGGAAGGGGCAGGAACTGCAAAGCCAGGCAGGAAAGAGAGAAAGGCCCATTCAGGACCTGAAAGTAATTTTCATGGGTATAGCTGGGGATCCAGGAGGTGGCAAAAGAGGAGGCTGGAGAGGTTCATGGAAAACCTGGCCATCTTGTTGAAGAATTTGGGCTCAGCCACAGGGCTGGTTGCAGGGAGACCACTCCTTTGTCTCTGGAAAGGGAAACCATTCCCCTTTGGAACGATTCTTTCAATAGAAAATTGATCTCTCCCCAATTCTATTCAAACACAGCTAGAATTTTTGTGATTATTACATATAAGTTACTGTAGGACTCACTGCCTTCTTTCCTGCTTCTGTTCTGTTTCTGTCTCAATCCTTGCAGATGCCAGCCATGGACTCTGCCCGGGGATGGCTACCACAGGAAGCTCCAAGGACACTTCTCACAAAGTGTCTCACTTAGTGGCTAAACTTCCAGGTAGTGCTGGGATGATTAATGAAGGGCTAAGTCTTCCATCTTGGTGCGTTATGGTCTCGCAGGTACTGGTTCATCATTTGCAGCATATTTAACAAAACACAGCAGTGCACCCACACTTGGAGAGGAGGAGGAAGAGGTGGAGAAAGAAAAGGAAAGAAGGAAGGAAAAGTGAGGCGAGGAGGAGAAGGAGGATAGAACAAGCAGAAAAGAGAGGACATGAATTGAAGTGATATAAAAATGCACGCACAGAAGGTTAGGTGTGAGGGAGGATGGACTAACAGCAGGCAGCGGGGGAGTGAAGGGAAGGGTGTCCTTCAACCACAGGTGGTGGAGAGGAGGGCAGGGTGCTCCCTGGACCTCCAGAGTGAGTTCAGGGATGGAGAAAGGACAGCCTCCAGGAGGTATCTGGGCTAGGGCAGCAGCACAAGCAATGTTAGCCCACAGATTGCTAAGGGTGACTGCCTACACCATCTTTTTTTTTTTTTTTTTTTTTTTTTAAAGGCATTTAATGATGCAACTTTTATTTTTAAGTGTTTTCGGTAGGCAGGGTTTCTCAGGGAAGGAAGAATGTCTCAGTAACTACCCTCCCTCATCCTCTTTGTGGGTCTCAGTAACTACCCTCCCTCATCCTCTTTGTGGGTTTCAGCAGCAGCAATAGAAATGTGACCCTGGATCAGTTACTAGCTCTCCACACTTCAGTTTCCTCATCTGAAACCAAGGAGGCTGGCCAGGCCACTGCTGGGGCTGGTTGTGAGCATCACCAAGTGCCGGTGGCTCTTTTCCTCGTTACACAGCTGAGCACGTGACTATACCTCCAGCCATTACCAGCTCCGCAGAAGCAGCTGCCACACACAGGTTTGCTCCTACTTAAGCTCCTGGGTGTTCGGTGAGGGTAGTGGAGAGGGGTGCACAGCGGCACATGGCAGCCTGTGGTCATGGCTGTGTTTCCACTGAAAGGACTGGGACTGTGTGCTAAGGCATTGCTTAAATAAGTGGGTCTCATTTGTTAAAGTTCCATATTAGGACTTACGGCACCGAAGCCCTGATGTTGCCAAGTTTACGGTCATGGCCAGAAGCAATGGGAGACACTGGTGTGGGTGCCAGGAAGGGGAAATACATGGGTAACATTGTGGTATCAGGCCCAGGAGAAGAAACACTAGAAATATATTTTTCATTTGTTTCTTATGAAATCCACTCATAAGAGATCTTTCCTTAAGCAAGTAAACACATTAACTTCTTAACAGGCTTTTTTACCATTCATAACAAGTAGACCATTTGCTGTGGAGAGGTCCTCCTTTTTGAAGAAAACCATTAAAGGACACTAATTGAGATCATTTCAATATGTTAATACACCATCTCCTTTCCCGGAGCATCCGGAGACGACGGGCTCGAGCTGCCTCCCACTCTGTATGCACCAGACCTCCACACCCGAGGCTTATCACAAGCAATTATCTTACCCAAATAAAAAATGAAAATGGAAAAGTTAAATAAATAACAGGACATCTTGATGGAATCGCAGTAATGCTCACCTTGGTTAACATTAGCCCTGACTTTTGGACAGCTAGATTTGTTCATGTGCTTGTCCTTTGTTTAGGCATCTGTCCCCGCAAATCTCCTGGCTTTCCAAAGTGATGGATGGCCGCCACCCCTGCTCTCCCTAAGAATACGTTCTCGGGGAAACTGGAGGGAGGAAAATGGACACTGCGGTCCTGACCTAAGTATTGTTTACATTGGAGAAAACCCTCAAAACGGGGCCTGACTGGTGTGGCTCAGCAGGTTGGGTGTCATCTCGTAAAGCGAAAGGTCATTGGTTCAATTCCCTGTCAGGGCATGTGCCTGGGGTGCAGATTCAGTCCCAGGTCAGGGCGCGTGCAACAGGCAACTGATTGACGTAAACATCCATGTTTCTTTCCCTGTCTTTCTCCCTCCCTTCTCCTCTCTCTAAAAAAATAAATAAAATCTTTAAAAAAAAATAAATTTCAAATTTCACCAAAAATTTCTTGCAGTTTTGTGTCCAACAGATTGAGCTTTCTATTGTTCTCAGTTCTCCTTCTGTGTAAGCAGCTCCGCACACGTGTGCCAGTGAAGTCGTGTGAACTTGAACGGGAAACTGAGCCTTGGTGCAGCAGTTAGGACAAACTAGCTTGGCCCCTGGCAGCAGCAAACAACCCTAAACCTTAGTGTTAACACGGCAGAAGTTTTCATCCCTTCTTCACGCAAAGCCCACTGCAGTTGCTGCCGGTTGTCACACCAGCAGCCCCCAGATGACTGGCAGCCCCACTGAGTCCCACTGCGCTGACCTGTCAGCATCTCCATCCATCCCAGTGTCCATGCTTCCTCCATGGTCACAGCAGGGAGGGCAGCCTGGAATCCAGACACTGGTGAGCCAGTGGTTTGGCGAGAAAGTGACACAGGCTGATTCTGTTCACTTTTCACTGGCTAGAACTGGTCACGAGGCAGCCCAACTACAGGAGGGTAGAGAAGGGTACCCAGAAGTAAATGAGCACTCAACATTAGTGAACATGAATGAAGTTTGACTCTTTAGGAACTTTTAAGCACTGACTGCTGGATTGTATGGTAAGAGTATGTTTAGTTTTCTCTCTGCTCACCCTAAGTCTAAATGGGCACTTAACCCAGCTGTCAGCTATCTGGGAGTTCTTGTGTCCTACAGACTTGTGAAGGCACCATCCATCTATCCATCATCCAAACATCCATCATGCATCCATCCATCATCCATTTATTTAGAAATATATTTGACATATAACATTATATAATTTAAGGTGTACAACATGTTGATTTGATACATTTATGTTTTGTAATATGGTTGCCATTATAGCATTAGCACCTCTATCAACATACTTTTTTGCGTGTGAGGTGGGGATAATTAAGACCTAGTCTCTCAGCAAGATTGATAATTACAATACAATATTGTCTGTAGTCACGAGACTGTGCACTAGATCTCCAGGACTTATCTATTACTTGCAAGTTTGCACCCTTCTATTATATAATTATATACATATATAAATTATATGTATCATTTAAAAATAGACTTCTTAGAGTAGATTTAGGTTATAGCAAAACTGATCAGGAAGTACAGCGATTTCCCATATACCCTGTGTCTCCACCCCCCCCCCCACACACACACACACAACCTCCGCATTATCAACATCCCTCACAGAGTGGTCCATCTGTTAGGACTGATGAACCTAAACTGACACATCATTATCATCCAAAGTCTGTAGTTTACGAGAGTGTTCCTCTCGGTGTGGTGTAGTCTATGGGTTTGGACAAATGTATAATGACATGTGTCCATCGTTGTGATATCACATAGAACAGTTTTGCTGTGCTCACAGTCCTCTGTGGTCCAGCTCCTCAGTCCTGCCTCCCTGTTAAACCCTGGCAGTCACTGACCTTTTTACTCTTCCCTTCCTTTGCCTTTTCCAGAATGTCACATAGTTGGATTCATACAGTGTGCAGTCTTTTAAGACTGGCTTCTTTCACTTTGTACTATGCATTTAAGTTCCTCCATGCCTTCCATTGCTTGATGGCTTCTTTCTTTCTTTTTTAAGATTTTATTTATTTTTTAGAGAAGGGAAGGGAGGCAGAGAGGGAGAGAAACATCGATATGTGGTTGCCTCTCTTACGCCCCCCACTGGAGACCTGGCTCGCAACCCAGGCATGTGCCCTGACTGGGAATCGAACCACGACCCTTTGATTCACAGGCCAGCACTCAACCACTGAGCCACACCAGCAAGGGCTCATTTCTTTTTAGTGCTGAATAATGTCCCATTATCTAGATGTTATCACAGTTTACTTCTCCATGCACCTGAAGGACAGACATCTTGGTTGCTTCCAAGTTTTGGCAGTTGTGAAAAAAGCTGCTTATAAACATCCGTGTGCAGGCTTTTGTGAGGACTTACATTTGCAGCTCCTTGGGTAGATGACAAGAGCACGGCTGCTGGATCGTATGGTAAGAGTGTGCTGAGTTTTGTGAGAAACTGCCAGACTGTCTTTCAAAGTCGCTGCGCCGTTTTGCACTCTCACCAGCAGTGAGTGGGGGTTCCTGTTGCTGCACATCCTCGCCGGAATTTGGAGGTGGTATTGTTTTGGACTGTGGCAGTTCTGATAGGTATCTGATTGTTGTTTTAGTGTTCAGTTCCTTACCGACTTATGATGTGGAGCGTCTTTTCCTTATTTGCCATTTGGTGAGGCATATGTCGAGGTCTCTTGCCCATTTTTTAGTCCGGCTGTTTGTTTTCTTATTGTAGAGTTTTAAAAGTTCCTTGTATATTTTAGATAACAGCCTTTCAGATATGTCTTTTGCAAATATTTTCTCCTAGTCTATGGCTTGTTTTAAAAATATTTTAAAAAAATGACTCAGAGTCTCAGCCTCCATATGAAACCCAACATTCCCATCAATGGCTCTGTAGATTCTTGGAACTAGAAGGCTTATATTTTTCTTCATCACCTCTAGCTAAGATTTTTCTACCCCATAATATTTTTGTTTTTTGTTCTGAGTAGAGTAGATGCAACCTGAAAGGTAGCCTTCTTTTTTTGTTGAAATTCCTTTAATCGCCGGCAGCCCTCCCTCTGTTCTACCTCTGCGTGCCACTGATCCCTGAGGTCTGGGGCAGAGGTGTGGGGGTTACAGCATGACCCTGTGTAACAGTTCAAAATGCAGTGTGAGACAGGGCCATCCTTCGAAGTTTCTCAGCCATGCCCAGCACCTGGAGGTAGCTCAGGGGCCACCTTTCCTTTCCTGCAAGTTGCTTCCCCCCCTGTTTCCTTTCCCCTGGACTTCTGATGCCTCCTGCAGGGTCTCCTCTTTCTTCAGCCCTTTCCGATTGTAAATCCAAAAAAACATTTCCTCTTTTTTCCTGACACAGAGACACTCATTCAATCCTTCCTTTTTTCTGGCCTCTCTTCTAGAACATATTCTAGGGTCTGTCATTTCATACCCAAAGTATCCATTGGGCATGCCATCAAAACATAATACATAATACATTCTCTCTCTTTCAGAATGTCTGTGGCTGACTTTTAAAATATCCCTTGCCTCACCTTTGTGGGATATTCTCACCAAGTGTGATGTGGAGGGTAGGGTAGGAAAAAAGTGTAGGCGCAAGGCCAAGCGGGCCCCACTGTGCAGCTCTGGGAGTGGGAAGTGGCGTTTTATCATGATGACCACTCCCAAGCACACCTGTTCACGGGAGAAATCCCATCCTAAGATCAAGTGTTCAATTTGTTTTAGGGATAGTTGGCCCACAAAGTTGAAGACCCTCTGAAGGACTGCTACAAAGAAAAAATATTTTAAAATGTTGCAACTTGAAAGCATTGTCAAAGAGTGAGAACACATCGGGAGCCCACTCCCCTCATGCCCACCCCCTCCCTGGCAGTAGACGGAGCAACACCAGGTACAGGTCTTAGGAAAGGATGCTGAGGATACCTGTTTTGAGTGCAGACGCCACACCATTTTATACACTTTGGAACTCTGCACAACTCGGGGGGTTGCTTGAATATTTCATTGTTGCTATTTCTTATTCATCTTTATCCATGTTTGGTTGATCACTCCTTGTGAATGGTAATATTTCCCCTGTGTTATTTTTCAACAAGTCCCAGTACTATGCTGGGTACTGTGTGGTGTGCTAACTCCGAAGTGCATTTGGAGGACCAAGGACATCCTGTTTTAGATTTTACATGAACTCATTCTCCTTAGCGCTCTCCGAGGAAAATCAACAGTTTCTTTCTACCTTACTCCAATGCGTTTCTCTTGAACCATTTGCCCTATTCCAGCCCTGGCCCCAGCCCCATTTCCTGTACCCCATCCTCTAGGAATCCCTGGGAAAGCTGGGTATGGGCTCCTTCACGGCCGTGGCCAGGACAGGATACGAGACTCCATGTTTTCAGTCTTCCCCTCACCATGTAATCTCCTTCTTCAAAAGTCTGAGAGATCACCTGGCATTCTATGAAATCCTCATTGTGACATTATTCAAGACTGTTGGCAGAGAACAAGAGTGTCTGACTCCTTACATTTAACCAGTCTGATATCTAATGCAGATAGTTTATTGGATGTTTCCGCTTTGGGGGGCGGGGTGTCCTTAGCCAGGTTTGAGTGGGAATTTGAAGAAGGAACATACATGGTTATCATTCCCCAATTCCCCTGACTTTGCCCTGGAACGTGGGGGGAGGAGTAAGAAGTGAGGCAGAGTGGGAATGAAAAATGGTAGAAATGTGTAGAGCATGAGGGTTACCAGCTTTTATTTTTGCTTTTCAATCTCTCAGCGATGAGTGGAGAGAAATTAAACACTACTAACAAAAATACATTAAGTGTCTGCTGTGGGACAAGCACAAGACTAGTAATCACTGGGCCCCGGCTCTCACGTACGGTCCGGGCAGTTATGGTGCCAGGGCTGCTCGGTCTGAGCAGAGGGCACAGCCTCGTCTTGGCCAGGTCACTTGCATCAGTGAGAAGGAACTTACGAGGAGGCAAATATGAAGATCGTAAAGACGTCGTTAAACAGTGAGCCGTGTCTGATCATCCACGGCCGCTCTGCAGGAAAGGGGCTCTCTGGCTGCCAGTGTAGGAGTTTGTGCTAAAGACACAAAGCACGCCAGATGCTACCATCATCTGAAAACATGTATCTGTTTTTAAAATGAATTTACAATCAGAAAAATAATAAATTTCACTGTAAAGGCCATTAAGTTTCATTTTCCACGCCGAGCCATGCTGGGGAGTGTGTTGTGGGAAGGTCCCAAGCACAAAAGCTTTTGCTTTCTAGAAACCTGCAGACACTCAGGCCGGAAGGATAATCCTGAGTCAGAGATGAATATATTTATTAATATTTTCAATATCTCTATTTCAGGTGCACGAGGGCCAGCAGTGGGGCCCAGGCTTAAGCTAGGTGGGCTGGGGACCAGTGGGGGTTATTTCCTCTCTCAGAACTGGGACATTTTTCTTAGAGAAGTTTGTAGTGGCCCAAACGACAGAAGAGAAGAGGAAGCTTGGGCAGGTGGGAGGTAGAGGCACACGGAAGGCAGGCAGAGGTTGAGCGCAGCACTGCCCTTGGGCCCAGCCCGCGGGGTTCTTGCCCTGGCCCTGCACTCTTAGGGCCCGGCTTTGACCCTCTTCCCCCTGTGCTCCTCTATGCGATGCAGAGAATCCATGGAACTGAGGGTGTGTGTCTGTTCTGAGCCTGTGCCTCCCCGCCCCCGCTTTCTAGATCATGCGCACGGTTCAGAAACCAGGAATTCCTTGGCTCCTAAGGCTGGCGTGGCCTCTGTCCTGGGCCAGTCCCCTGAGCACAGAACACAGTGCTCTCGTGCACACACTCAGCCTGTGGGCTCTCCGGCAGCGTTTGCAGGGAGGTGGGCGTGCACTCTGCAGGCTCGTGCTGTACGGCAGAGCCTCCGAGGAAGGGGACGCGGAATCCTGGGATTGACACTCTCCACTCTGAGAATTATTGGTACGAAATTGGCCTTCCAGGTTCATCTGAAGGCTTATTTGCAAGGTGTGAAAATAGAAAATGTTTTATCTAAGTCTCTTTGTTAACTTGATACATTTTAGACATGTCACGAGCGGCCTCCATTTGTACTCCTGCCCTGGCTGGCAAATGTTCCTTTTTCTCCTTAAGATTACCATTAAGGGTTTCCTTTTAGAAGAAAGTGTTCATGGAGCAGAGGACAAAGGCAGTAACAAGCTGGCCTCCTCTTCCCACTGACCAATCAGACTCATTCCGGGCAAAATGCAAAATGAGCCCTAACGAGAAAGACTAAACTCTGGGTTCTTTCCTGTGTTTGGTTTGTCACAAGGTGCTGGTCCGTCCTTATAGTTTCTGTAGGAGGCATGCTGGTCCCAAATTCCTCTGACCCTCTCTGACAGAGCAGAACTTTTAAGGATGAATTGCAAGAGAGATCCACCTACACACGTGCGCACACATGCACACACACGCCCTCTGCACACTTGGGAGGTTCCATGGAAGCTTTGCTTCCACCTGTTTGAATTGGCTACTGCAGGGGCTTGAAGAGAGAGTTGCTATGACACTTCCTTGCAGATAATGGGAGTTGACAGATGTTTTTTAATTAAATGCAGGTTATGAGAAAGGTGCCATGGGTACAGAGAGGGGGAATTTGCCAGTCGCAAACCCCTGCTCACATCCACTCTGCCCCGACTCACAGCATCTGCTTCTAGATCCCATGAAATGCCATCATCAGGAGCAGAAGGGAGGGGGAGCAGACGTAGGTATCAGGACACTGCCAACCCTTAATTATGGACCATTTGGGGTGCAGGGCCAAAACATGAATGAGCTGTATCAGTAGAGAACACCAAGCAATACTGTAGCTGAATGTTCCCACTTCCTTTTTTGACAAGCCATCCATTGGACTGGGTCTCTTTGACTGTCTTTCCTTCCTCTGGGGCCAATGACAGGGAGGAAACAATGTACCCAGGACACAGAAGCAAGTATCCTCTTGCCCTTCCATGTAGCTCTCTCTGATTGGCTTAGCCAGCAAAACCATCATAATCTCCAAGAGGGAACTTGGAGGACTTCTGGTCCCATCTTTCACTTTGCCATTGAGGAAACAGAAGCCCACAGAGGGGAACTGACTTGCTAATGGTCCCCCAGTGAAGTCAGTGACAGAGCTTGGTCTAGAACCAGGTCTCCTACTCATGGCCACCACGCTGCCCGCGAGGACCCCTTTATCCTAAAGCTCTTACAGCCCTTTTGGGCCATGCAAGTTAACTTCTGGTGATGTTCTTTCTTTGGTAGCCCTCCTGTGTTAGTATCATTTATTTATGTGCCCAACAGAAGTACGAGTGCAACGACACTGGTCCCAAAATATTTTACCCACGCTTACTGAAGCCAGGTGGGCAAAATAAATGAAAACAATGGGCTGTGGAGGGCCTATGGTGCACTAGAAGATACTTGTCTCTCCTTATGGCAGCTAAAATCAATTGAAAAATTTGAATGTTGTGTTGACCAACAAGGCACCTGTAGGATTCATTGCCTTGGACTGACAGACTGACGACCCCTGACAAAGAGCCTAGGACTTCAATAGTGGTTGAACACATGGGCCGGCACTCTCTAATGGAAATATTATAACACAAGCCCCATTACAGGTAACTTTAATTTTTCTGGTAACCATATTGCAAAGTAAAAATAAACAGATCAAATTAATTCTGAGAATATACCTTATTTAATCAATAATATCCAAAATATCATTTCAACATGTAATCAACTTAACAATTATTAATGAGATGCTTTACATACTATCTTCAAAATCCAGTGTGTTATTTTACTGCAGGCCTGGGATTGGGCTTTACCCTTCTTACAAGCTGCATCTCATGGCTGCTGGAAGAAGAGACGAGATTCTCGGGTCAGAGATAAAGGCTTTGTTACTCCTGTCACAGGGAGCTGCCTGAGCATCAGAATGTTTTCATTGGTGCCCCCAGTGTCCTGTGATAAGAAGAGTTCCAAAGTGGTCCCAGAGATTCCTAGCCCCTTACACCAACTGTGCCTTCTGCTAGTCAATCCACTAAACACCGCTCTGAAGGGATTTGGCAGATAGGATTAAGATCTCAGGTCAGTTGATAGGAAAGTAGGGAGATTAAGCAGGTGGGTCTGACCTAATCAAATGACCTCTTTTAAATCTGGGTCTAGAGGTCAGAGACTGAGAAGTCAGAGATTAAAAGCTGGAGAGGAATTTGACAGTAAGCAATTCTGCGTTGTTGGCTTCGACATGGAGGGGGCCAAATGGGGAGGTGTGCAGGTGGCCTGTACGAGTTGAGTGGCCCCTGCTGACAGCCAACTAGGATAATGGGGGCCCCGTCTATGCAACCTCAAAGAACTAAGCTGTACCAACAACTTGAATGAGTCTGGAAGTGGACCTTTTCCCAGAGTCTGCTCATTAGACTCATATGTATCTGTCTGCTTGGGGTATCATCCTGAGCCTATATTTTTCAATCTTTTCTTTTTTTTTTTTTTAATTATATTTTATTGATTATGCTATTACAGTTGTCCCATTTTCCCCCCTTC